>APFE031706163.1:142512-170519 GCA_000404065.3 Pinus taeda
TGAAGAAGAGCTTGTATGGCTTAAAACAGGCTCCAAGGCAGTGGTATCTAAAATTTGAAAAGTTTATGTCTGAACAAGGTTATACTAGATGTCACTCTGATCATTGTGTTTATTTGAAAAAGCAAAATGATGGCAGCTATATTATATTGTTATTGTATGTAGATGACATGCTTATTGCCGGGTCTAACATGCAGGAAATAAATGTGCTCAAAAGAAAATTGGAAAATTCATTTGCAATGAAGGATTTGGGAGCTGCAAAACAAATCCTTGGTATGAGAATAACTAGAGACAAGAAAAATTGTAAATTAACATTCTCTCAGAATGAGTACATATAAAAGGTGTTGAAAAGATTTAACACGCACAATGCAAAACCGGTTAGTACACCTTTTGCTAACCATTTCAAACTTCGTAAGGAAATGTGCCCAAAGACCCAAGAAGACATGGATTATATGTCTAAAGTTCCATATGCATCAGCAATTAGAAGCTTAATGTATGTAATGGTCTGCACAAGGCCTGATATTGCACATGCATGAACAATCCAGGAAAGGAACATTGGATGGCAGTGAAATGGATTCTCAGATATTTGAAAGGTACCACAATTCAAGCATTATGCTTTGGTGGTTCAAACATTTCTCTATAGGGATATGTTGATGCAGATATGGCAGGTGACAAAGATAACAAGAGGATCACTACAGGATATGTATTTACTGTTGGTGGAATAGCTGCCAGTTGGGTTTCAAAAATCCAAAGTGTTGTTGCACTTTCAACAACAGAAGCAGAGTATGTTGCTACTATAGAGGCTAGTAAAGAAATGATTTGGTTACAAAGGCTTATGGGTGAATTGGGTAAGGAGCATGATATGGGCACGTTATACAATGATAGCCAAAGTGGCATTCATCTTGCAAAGAACTCAGCATTTCATTCCAGGACTAAACACATATAGCTCAAGTACCATTTAATACGATCAGTGTTGGAAGATGGAGAGCTGAAGCTGGAAAAGATACATACTAGCCAGAATCCTGCAGACATGTTAACAAAAGTTGTAACCAGGGAGAAACTGAGAACATGCTCAGTTTCAATTGGTCTTCAAAGATGACGTTGAAGATGAGAAACAACCAAGTCCAAAGAGAAGTCATTGTCCAGCAAATGAAGCAGCGATGGAGTTGCTACAATCATTCTCCAAGTGGGATATTGTTGTGTGTGGAGCATGATTGTTCATAGGTCTTTGTTTCAGCCGGATGTATACCCCAGGAAGTTTGTACACCCCTCCATGCGGGGGGGTGTGGGAGGGACTTGTCCCCCCTGCGAGGATCCGAGGGGGCCGATCCCCCCCAGCTGGGGGGTCCAGGGGCCAGCGATACCCTGGTAGGGGCTCGGGGGCAGCACCCCCAAAGCTAAAAACAGATGTAAAATTGCCTTGTAAAAGTATAGTAATTTCTAGTTAATCTAGGCCCTTCATTAGGCATATGATTTAATGATAGAACTTATGTTTAGTTTATGGTTTTTTGCCCTAGAAGGCAACCCCTCTCTTTGTATGAGGGAATTGTATTGAGTCTGTGTAATATATGTGTATTTTCCGAGCTAGAAGCAGAGAGGTGAAACTGTGAGAGAAAACAAAGGATATTACAGTGGATCTGATGTAGGTTGTGTCTCTCCATTTTTGCTGGATAATAGAAAGGAAGCACTGGCTGTTCGGGGTGGGCATAGCCCAAACTGGGCGAACCACGTATATCTGTCTTGTTTTATGCGTTTTCTATGTTTATATTTCTGCAATATTTTATGAGTTCCATTGCTCTGTAATATATATTTTTTATAACACACAGAGGTTGGAGGAAGAACAATTGACTTGAGAAATAGAGGAAGAGTTGGAGGAAGATGATACCATCTAGCCCATAGATGATGAACCAGACTCTTCGACAAACCTCCTCTTACGGGTGGTCATCTCCCATTTGATAAAATGGGAATATCAACTCCACCTCAATATAGAGTCATGGATGTGTGTAATGTCACGTTTGATCAGCTCAAGAAAAGGATCATGTAGCAAAGGAGAAGATACTTCCTAAACGATCCTCAAAATATGGTCTCTGTATCTACAAAAAAGGTGATAACTTCCAAAACTAGAAGGATCCCTAGGAAATCATGGCTACAAGTGTTGCTTTTGCTACAACAGCACATGATAACTCAGAGTATTTGTTAAATGAGAATTCAAAATTAAGGAAAGAATTAGTTGTAGTAGAGAAACACACGAAACATCTCACTGTGGAAAATTAGTGGTTATCTTCACACAACTTCAACACATTAGAATGGTATTCATCCATATAGGAGGAATTGGTGCCAATGGAGGATACAATGCCACAATTGTATGATGAAATGATACTTCTTCATCAAGTAGTGGTGCCCCTTCTTGGTATTTAGAAGAAAACACAATGAGTCTTAAAGCTCCTGAAAGTGGAAAATAGAGTTGTTGATCAACTCCAGGATTGGAGTACCAAATATCCAAATGTTTCGCAACATTTGGTTAGAAAGGATAGGATTGTCGTCAAAATAGACAGAGTAAAATTGAGGCTCCATCATAAGAATTATATATTTCTTGGAGAACATTCAACTAACATTATTATTTCTTATAGTCGACTGAACGATGGTTTAAAGTCTCTAGAGTAGAAACACGGGATCTCTTCAGTAGGATAACTTGGAGAGATAAGAGGAAGGGAAATCATATTTCAGTAAGTGAGACAGTACATTGAGCAAATCAAGCAAGCATCAAAACAAGAAATCTTGGAGATCACTAAAGACATTATTCTACAATATGCCATCACAATAGCAAAGGGCCACATGAAACTATCATGGCTATGGAATAGTGTAAAATAAATCTTCAAGACCATATTGAAAAAATCATTGGAGGTGAAAATTCTATTTGCAATGGACTTTGCTTATTCAAATCAAGGTCATTGCTATGGAGTTCAAAGCATAGCATACATACATTACAAAAGAGCTCCATGAAGAAGAAAATGACTTGTCAATTTAAAAGTATTTTTTTCCTATTACAAGTTTTGTCTCATATAGCCATCGTCTTATATGTATTTTGTCTTTTGTAATGAGTATGATGTAATGAAGTCCAAAAGACACATGTGGAATGTGAAAAGTCACATATGGAGTGTAAAAGGTCATGTATAGAATGTGAAAAGTTTTATGGAATCCCATAGGTCATAGAAGTTTAATAGTCATGAGGAAACTCGAAAGTCATTTTCATTTGTTATGAATAGCTCCTCATAACTCAAGTAAAGTGCTTGGATTCTTGGAGTCTTTCCTTGGCTTCTCATGTATTACATAGGAGATAAATCATTCTTTGGAGAAGCAAGTTGTGGCTTCATGTTCCACTACTGGATCTAGTGTTTCACTGATGTAATAGTGTACTTGGAATATTTCATTTATAATAAGAAACTCATTGAGCCAACACTTCTTCATGCATGTATCGTGGATGTAGTAGGACTATTCTTTTTATGTTTGTGGTGTATGTTGGCTTAATTACATACTAAGACTAATGAACTATTTTGTTACTTAGATATGGGTGTTGTTGAATGAGTGTTGTTATGTCTTTACATTTGTTGTTTATCTTGTGAACTAATTTTCGCATAAATCAACAGGCCATTCTCTTGACTCTCTAGTCTCCCTTAAGATATTACTATTACTTCCCTAACCAGAGGCTCATTTTCCCTTTACTAGTCGTGGATGTTCCTTGTGCATTCTACATTTGGTGTCACACAAAGCTTAAATACTTGTTGCCCCAAATAGGTGTTCGTTGTATCTTGTGTATGTATTGTAACCAAGGCATACCTATAAAACCTTTTCAATGGTGGTCAGACCATATAGTCAGATGGGACTCCTACACCAAACAGGGTGAGGTCTAACTTGGACCTGACATCAAGGAGATCCCCTGCATGTTGCTGGTATCCAGTATCGTCAACACCACGTTAAGGGCTCGATCAAGGGTTTTTTAAACCCTTAATTGAGATATTTTAATTTTTACCTTAAACAGTCGATCGAGTGCTTTAAGCGCTCTATCGAGCTATTGAGAGACTAAAAAAATAATGTTTTAGCTCCCCTTCTGCATATTTCTCTGTAACATCATTTTGTAGCCTAGCAGACTTAAGGAGGTATTTTTCCTTAAGTGGTGGAGTTTATCATGTTGGATTCGTGAAGGAATCCTATATCCAATGGCATATGAGTTTAACATTTTCGACTTCATATGATATTTTTCATCCATTTTCTTTTCAACATTATGCTTGAAATTTTTTTGGACATTTTCAAAGGGGCTGAATGAAAAATCAATAACATAAAATGTACAATATGAAAAAAATTCAAAAAAATACTACCATCTTCATTTACAAATCCTCTTCAAAAGGGTACTCTTGGTTTTTGAATTTATTTAAATACTAAAAAAAAATATTACGTGAAAACGTGCCTAAAAAATGCAATTCAAATATTAATTCACCAACTTAGAAAAATAATAAAAAAATATAATTTTTCATAAAAACATGAAGTTTTAATATGCCCAACTTAGTTCTCTCTATGTAGATAATGCTCATGTATATTTTAGACTAAGTTATGCTACGTGAACACACACACAGTTGTTAAGATATGCGGAAATTTGCAAGGAAAGGCATTTCATTTAATGGAAAATTGACAGATTATATGACACTAAATGTTTTTGTAAAAAATATCATTAGGACAACAGCATAATTCTCCACAAGTTTCCTTTTTACTCTAAATCAAAATTCACAATGTTTATATGAATTTTGAGGGCTTCAATTCGATAAAAGAGTACAATTTTGAGATTTCATTGCCACATTTGGCTCAAAAGTGTAACCCATATTAATGCATTAACCCCATTAAATCTTCACCAATAGATTCCTCCCATGCTCAAGTTGAGGAAGATAGAGTAGCCAAATTTTTAATCCAATCCAACACCTCCAACAACAAGTGTGTGATATCTTATAGAAAGCTAATCCCAAGTACAAGTAGGGAAATGACCAGTACAAGGTTCCACACAAGTTTCAAGTTGGTGATAAGGTGTGGCTGCATTTATAGAAATATTACTTCATAGGGCCCCATAGGAAGCTTAGACCACTCCAATATGGGCCTTACACAATCACAAAGGTTATGGATGAATATGATTTTGAATTGAGTATTTCCACTTACCTTAGCTTTCACCTGATATTTAATGTGGAGTTGCTTCGAACATATTTTCCACCTATGTTGGAAACCTTATAGGAAATTGAGCAATTGGTCCCCATGGAAATCAATCATCACTTCATTTAATAAGATACAATGGATTGAATCATGGACACCAATACAAAGGATACCCACTAGCAACACATAAAACTCTATTGGGTTGGCAAAGTAGGGAGCTTCTCCACTAAGGCAAATGGCTCACCAGAAGCCAAATTCAATAGAATTCATTTTATGAGGTAACTTTTCATAGTGGATACCATTGATTCCTAAGGGGGGAGGACTAGTCCGATTGGATATCAATGACCACCTTCTTGTTTCATTGATTCAATGGTTCTTTATCTTCTTGGAAGTTTGTTTATGGTATTTTGGGTCCTAAACTTTTGGGGCCATTTTGAGGCCCTAAAATGATGTTTTTTAGCAATTGGGGGGTCATGGCCTCAACCAAAAGTTATTATCCTCAAATATTTATTTTTAACAAGATATTGTGTGCCCTAAATAGTATTGTATGAAATATGTGTGCCCTCGAAGGGTTGATGTACCACTTAACCATCTTAAGGCCCACAAACCTTTTGGCACTTCAACTTCTAAGTTTGGAGTTTTGGAAATATAGGGTGCCTTATTTATGTTAAAAGGGCATTCTTTTGGCCTATTGTGATAGCTTTTGCAAATTCTTGTAACCACCATCTCTCTCCCTCGTGAGAGATAACTACCACCATTCTAGATAGTTTGTGTTCTACATTATTCTATTATTTCAATTATTAATAGAAGTTGGGATTTCACCATATTATTGCACACTTAGTTCTCACTGTGTATGTTTCATTTCCTTTCTTTCCTTTCATTTCCTTCTTTGTACAACCTAGATCAAGTAGGGAGGATAAGGATAATGGCCACTACTAATGGTCGGGTCCACAAAGCTCCAAATATGGTGTGTAAGTAAGACCAATTGGAAAATGGTTTCAATATCAAAGAAGTGGGAAACAAACTATGCCTGAATGATGGGTTGGGAAATTATCGTTTTTCTTTTGATAATGCAATGAAGCATGAGGATTGTAACACTCTCTCTCTGTCATGGGAAAATGCCACTCTAGTAGACTTGGTCCCAAACTCTTAGAGCCATAATGAATTATGGGCTTGACACCACTGTCCATGAAGTCCATCTTAGACATGAATCAAAATAGTTTTCAAAAATATCATACCTTATGACATCATTCTCAAACATTCAAATTTAGTGTACACAAAGTACAAACACTAATATGATAATACATATTATTTAATATGGATACAGAAATGGCATGACCATAGTGTCATATTGACAACATAACTTCAATTCTTAATGGCATAACAAAACCAAATTCATATGTAATGACAACATAAGGAAATAAAAGAAAAATATGACTCTAAAATCTAGTAGGAAAAAAAAGGGCCACATTAAAAAAAACAAAAACATTTTTTTAAAATAAAACTTTTCACTTACAAATATATCTACATAATTCAATAAATAATAATGTTTATGATTTTTTTAGAATTAAAATATCAGCATGAATAACTATTTTAAACATAATGACTATTGAGTAGTGATAGTCTTATCATGTCTTTTGTGACAAAATGTCAATTTTCTCCTTCCTATCCACATGGAATCCACACCCATGGTTAAACTTTTTTATATATATATATATATATATATATTTATATATATAATATATAGTTATAACACACACACACACACACACACACTTTAGCTATTTATTATATATATATGAATGTGTTGGGTCCTTCGTTTTGGGTTTAGGGGTTGGATTATTCTAACTCCCTCCACTTCAAATGTCATCAACAACCTTTTTAGATCAATTATCGCGTAATTCTCAAAAGCCTAGTCTATAGCAAGCAATGTCGAATAGGGGTCTTTGTCCCCCATAATGTCTATTACTTTAAATTCAGCATAAGTTTTTACCCCTTCTATGTCAACTTATACATTCTCCAGCCTTCCAACTGGAAGGATACAATAATGGTTCTCCATATGCAGCTGAATTGGAGAAAACACCAGCTTCAGCCTTCATAGGGCTTGCCAGGTTTTCCTTGGTAGGATATTCACATCTGAGCCCAGATCCAACATCGTATCTTTGATTTGAAATTGTGCAATCTAAGCATCAATCTGGAACTCCCTTCATGTTCTCTTCTTGTTCCTTCACACCCTCTTGGAGTGTCTCAGGTGAGTTGGTAGAAATGAATCCTTCCTCAGACGCTCCCTTCTTAACAGTAGATTTAAGACTTTCCCGCAACTTTCCAAGAATATGATCATCATTCAATTTTTTTAGAAATAGACTGAAACCCATTTCTCTATTGGTCAAGCATTGGATTGTGGTAGGTAAGGGATCCTAACTTTTGGAAATCCTAGTTTTTCTCCTTGAGGTCCATTGTTTAAATTCAATTTGTTAAAAGTCTTCGTAGCTTCTTCGTAGTACCTCTTCTAGTGTTCATAGTCATATGAGCATTTTGGTGAAGTCAATCATATGATTTTGGGTTGTTCAGTGGCTCCAACGTCAACTCCAATCTTCTTCCCTCCACGGGTAACTATGTTGATGTTTGAGAGCGTAGTTGTCTCTGAAATCCTTAGCTCAACATTGATTAAATTTTCTCCCCTTTGTCCATTGCACTCTTCCCATATGGCGATCAACTCTAGACAATATTCCATTGCATGTGTGTTAACCATGCACTGAGAGCACCAAGGTATTATTGGTAGTGGTAAGTCTCTTGTGACATGCCCCTCCTGATCACAATTGTAGAACCATACCGGGCCTCTACCTCCTATTCTCCCTCCCTGGTTCCTCTGCCTCCTCATCCTTGAGGAGTCTCATAGATTTGATAGGTTGATCGATCTAATCAATCATCTAGGGCATCTAGTTTTCTACATTGATCAGTATGGTGAGTTGGTGAAGCATAAAATTCACAAATTGTTTTGTTTTGAATGTTGGAATAATTTTATAGAATTGGACAAAGACAAGGGAGATGCCCATACATTCTGCATATTTCACAGTACTCGATTGTTGTTTCACTTTGCTGCCTTCAAAATGCATGAAATTGAGTGTGCCCTGTGTATAAACATTGCATCCTGATCTATGAAATTCCTACAGCGGGTAAATATGTGGATGGTCGGTTTGATGTAGATGTAATGCTTGGGCCCCACAACATTGGGCACTTCGCAGCATGATGCCCCTCGACAATGCAGTTGGTACACCATACATGCGATCACGCAGGTTGTGTCAGTTACAAGTCCCTCAGCTTCTCTATCAAATTTGCAATTTGACGTTGTAGACCCAATATAGAGGGGTCATGTGAGACTGCTCCCCCTCGGTATTCATATGGGTATCATGTCGTATCCTCAATTCGAGTCACCTACTCTAAGGCATCTTGTAGAGTATCAATTTTTTGTTGAGTCAATGGCATGCGAGTAAGGGGTAATAATGCTTTAATGAACCAATCTCATTGATGATTTGGGTCAATTGAGTAGCTCAGCTTTCCAATCGCATCCTTAAACCTATACATTAGCTCCCAGGAATTTTCTCCTTCTCACTACTTAATTTCCCATAAATCAAACAACCCCTACTAGGTTTTCTGGGGAAGCTTAAATTCATGCACAAATTCTCTTTTGACCTAATTTACCATTGGATTATGGTGCAATTCAGACCACTATATAAACCATCTCAATGTTCTTTCTCGAAGAGTGGTTTGGAATTCAATCAGATTTACGGCATCAGAAATCTAGCGGGCCCTCCAAATCGCTTCACACAGATACCAATGCTACTCTACGTCCTCATTCCCCTTACCAGAGAACTCAGGATACCTCGTGAAGGATCCCGCCATTTTTGACTGACCTTGTGGGAGGAGTATAAATCCATGTGAACCGGGATGTAATGATCCTTGCAGATTTGTACTATTGTTACTAGTTCTATTGTTAATGACACCATCTTTGTAGGTAGCATGCACATTATGAACCTTTATGACTTTGATTAACTTAGACAAAAATTTATCAGGGTTACCAGATGGGTTGCAGCCGCACTAGTCAAATATTGCACTATAGACATTACTACCAAATTCATTTTCGAGAATATCATCACCCAATTTGGGTGCCCCCGAAGCCTCACAAGTGACCAGGGGAACCATTTCATTAATGGAACAATCACATCATTCTTACATAACTTTATGATACAACACCATAAGAGCAACCCATCTCATGCTCAAGCAAACGGTATTGTGGAAGCTTTCAACAAAATCTTAGAGAGGGGACTCACCAAGATCTGCTCGACCAATAGAGATGACTAGGATGAGCAGGTGCCAACTACTTTATGGGCCTATCGTACAATTTCCAAGCACTTACACAAGTATATGCTCTTCCAGATAGTATATGGACAAGAAGTCATAATACTTGTCATGTTTACTATTGCCAACCTCTTCATTGCACAGGCCACTCACATGATAGAGGAAGATTCAATTCCAAAGCAATTAGAAGAGATCTGGGAACTAGACTAGGATAGGTTTCTGGCATATTTCCGCCAAACTATCAAAAAGCAGAGACCGAAGGCATGGAACAACAAGCATATCAGGTAGAAATCCTTTACAGTTGAGGGACATGTTTTGCTGTACGACAGTAAATTCTTAAATTTTCCTAGGAAGATACAAATGCATTGGTTGTGACTCTTCATTGTTGTGGAAGTGAAAGAATTAGGAGTTGCCAAACTCGCACAATTGGATGGTGTCTTACTGTCGAGATGGGTGAATGGTGCAAGCTGAAACCTTTCCATGGATCGAACAATTCTGCACAAAATTGATTAAATCTTCAAAAGGGGATCATATGTAGGTTTAGGTAGAGTCAATCAATCCTTTATAGTATATCAGTTGCATCAGTTAATTCAGTCGGTCAGTTGTTCCAGTCAAATTCGATCAAGAATAAACCATCGTCAGTTCTTTTACTTGTTGAAGTATTTTCACCGCATTGCAACTACTTGTGGTTGGGGAGCCATATGTGTTAGTAGTTGTATCCGTAATAATTAAGCAATAATTCCTTGTGTTAGTTTAAAATTTGGGCTAAATATTTCTCGTAATATCCCTGGAATGATCTGTCATCAATTTCTAGGCATTTGCTATCATGGCACCACAATTACCCATCAAATCCACCCTCCTTTTTTAGTTTTTCGATATCTGAGTCAGGTCTGGCTCAACTGTCTTCATTGTTGCCACGATTGAGACCGAGTGGGGAAATTTACCATATTAATTAGTTAACTGCTCTAATAAAAAATGTTGTGTCATGATTTTCTATTTAATTTGTATGGCAATGATAGGTTTCTCATAACCAAGAGATGAGGAGGTAGAATTGCCAAGTCTGGAGTCTGTATCCAAATTTCCCTGCTCCCACCCCAAGTTCAAACCCCCCATGCTCTTTTTGTATCACCTTCATTGTTTAGAAATGACAAGTATTGTAATTTTTGTTCTAGAAGTCAAGCCAGATTCAAGAATTATGAAGAAAGATCATCTCTACGGAAAGTATGATAAAGTTGTGCTTGTCGACAATTACCTCTCAAATTCATTCTAGTTTCTAGTACTTAAGCAAGAGGTATACACAGACCCTGTAATCAAAGTTTATGGAAGCCAATCAATAAAAGTTATAGAAGAATTCATGGGAATACAGAGCTTGATGTTACTAAATCTTAGGATTCTTCCAGTATTAGACACGACATGAGTCACTATGAAATGCACGAAATTCCTCATCAATGTGATGCATGGAGGGTCATTATGGCTATACAAAGAATACTTGATCCTTGTTGTTGACATTCAGAGACTCACAGGCATGTCTACTACTAGAGCCTCCATGTCAACTTCTTTTCAAAATGCTTCCAAGCAAGGGAAGAAAACATGCGATGACAACTATTATAACAGGTATGGTACCCAACAAGGAGGCAAGGGTGTTATGATAGAGTTGATTAATAAACACAACATTAAATTCACCTGTTACACAATTGCTAGGAAACTCATGCAGAATTTTTCAAGAGGTGAGTGCACGTTAGACACCATTTTAGTTGCAGAGGATTGTGTGCAGGGCACGCAATTGAATTGTTGTAGCTTTCTACTACAAGAATTGTGTTATGCTTGTGAATATGTGTACAAAATGGATACTCACTTTATTTATGAATATCTCGTTGTCACATTGGCCATTTGGAAATGGTGACCACCAAAGGGCCGAGAGATGGCACAGGTTATTGTAGAAGACCAAATAATTTCTCTTAGGTATGTACCATGGTAGGCCTCCGGGGACCCCAACATCAAAGAAATTAATGATGCCTCCTTTTCCAGATGGTATAAGAAGGTGTTGGAAGTCGCCAGGGCCACACCAAGAATCCTGAAGTTGCTCCTTAATGACTACTCACAGGAAATATGGTTCGACATTAGCCATGGAAGCACTTGGATACAGTTGAAGTGTGTCCATCCTGACACATTTCAGATGCAGCCCAGAAGTTTATGTTAACTGGAGAAGCCTTCCATATTGAAGTCTCTTCCTGGTCAGGGATTTTGGGATAAATTTAAGATGGGTGATGTATCTAATTGTTTGGAGGAATGGTGCCCCAACCACTACTAGAAGAAACACCTACGACATTAAGGAAGCGGATGGTCAAGGATACATTGAACCCAGTCATCAAGAGGCTCGAGATGCAGATGCAGTCCTTACAAGAAACTATGGTGAATCTTGGTGCCTCGGTAAGTCCAATTACCACCTTTGTTGAATTTCAAAATTCAAGGTGGTGAGCCCTAGTATTTCTCCAAGAGTGCTACAACTCCCAAGGGCTCCTCAACTCTAATTATCAACCCAGGTTTCATACAAACTTCGAGGTGACGGTGTTATATGCACAGTAGATTGGATTCCACTCATGTCACCTTCAACTAGGAAATTTGATCAATAGTGCTCCAAGACCATTCCTCCTACTGAATTAGAATGAAAAGTAGCTAATGAAGTTGAGATTTAGAAGATACCTCTAACTATGAAAAGGGACATGTTATTAACTTCAACTTGCAAATGCTCTTGAATCAATTCATGAAAAGAGCTACACCACTTGTACAAAGAAAACAACATTCTCTTGCAATCAACCATCTAGGTATCAAATCTACTTGCATACAAGAAGCTAACCTACCAATTCATAACTCAAGATTCTATGTATCATCTATCAATGCCACATATCAATCAATGTTCTATTTGTGCCAAGTTTGTGATAAGGGAACTAGCGCTATTATGTTTTACGATGAAGGAAAAGGAGGTTTTGGAGTGGCCTAGGAGCTACCCTAATCATGGAGTCATATATGGGGGTAAATATCCTTCTAAACTAATTCCACATTGTATCAAAGGTAAAACTTGGTGAAGAAATAGGCTGCTACAGGTGTGCTACAAGAGGTTGCTATAAGTGTCATGTATTGATATAGGAAGGTTGTCGAGAAGGTTTAGGAGGTGGAAATGATGGGTTTAGGGAATGGAAAGGGGGATGGAGGTTAAGGTAAATTAATGAAGGTTTTCCAAATCCCCTAGGCAAACTCAGATCCTTTTGAAGGCTTGTTTTGCACTAGGAGAGATGCTCATGGTGGTCTAGGAAAATGATCTCATGAATAGAACTTTTAGCACAGAATTTGGGATTCATAAGAGAAGGTGAGGAAGTTTAAGGTGGAGGAGGTGAAGGTGCTCTTTCTTGCATATCAAAATATCCCTACAATTGTCACATGCATATACCCATTCATTATTGACAAAATGAAACAACTAATAGTGGAAAAGATGAGTTGAATTTAAATGTTATCCAATCTATGTCAAAGCTTGGATCTAATCAATAAATCAACTCCTAAGCTACAGAAATCACATGCACACAAGATAAAAAAACATCAATATTTTTCCAAAAATCATAAACATAATGTTTTTGGACTGTGGTTGTAGATCCTTTTATTCATGCTCCCATAAGAGAGATGAGGTAGAGGTTGCAATCACAAATTTTTTGATGGGTTATTCTCTAATGAAATGCAAGAAACTAATAAGAACTTTGAACTAAAAAGAGATAAAAATACACAAGAGGGGCCTAGGCCATTGGGGTTGGGCATAAAGCCAAGAGCCTCAGCCCTCTGGAACTAACTCAGTGATGAAAAAATAAGCAGCTTCTCATTATCATTGCATCAATGTCTAATACATCACATAACATTCAAAAATAACATTGCCAAGTACTTGAGCTCAATAGCTACCTAGTTGAAAACAAAACTCAAATCCTAATTAGCTATTTTACATGTTTATTTATACAAGAGGGTAGCTACTAGTAGCTCCCTAGAAAATAGGAATATTTATCTCCCACAACTCGAGAATGGTGGATCTTTTTTCTTGTTAACTACACTTTCTTGGCTTCCACTGACATCGTCTTGCTTGGCTGCCAATGACCTCAATTTGATGAGAGAGAGTGTTGTGATATTGGGTTGATTGAAGGAGTTAAAGAGGTGGAAAACCCCCTAGAATATCTCCTTGTTTTCTAGTCTGAGCCCCTGCATAGAAATCATCTCAAAAATGCTCCATGACCTACAATTAAACCATATTAGGCCACATGACATAGCAAACATCTTTTACCCTTCTCACTAAGAATAATATAACAAAAATTGTAAATAAATGTGAGAAAGAGATAGTTCCAAAGTTGGAGGATGGCATCATGACCCTTATAATGTACCTATTGATGAGCCTCATCACAAGGTTTCCTTGTTCTTTGACTTGTAGCCCTATTGTTGCTTCAATTCCTATAGTGGAACCCCACTCTCAGTCAGAACCTATAATTCCAAATCCTCAACCTATTACCACCAAGCCACCATCCAGATCCAAGAAAAATACTATGACCACCTCCACCCCAGTTGTTTATCTCACAGATGAAAAACCCCATTCGCACACTACCTCACCCATCATCAAGGAAAATATACTTTTGTCGCATCACCATGATCACGTAATCCATCACCTCACACAACCTCCACATCTGCCACTATTTAAAACATCCTGACATCTGGAACTATGTCTGGTACAGAAACAGAAATGGAGGTCGACTTTGTTATCCAATCAATTACAACAAATATGAATGGGGCACTCACATCCCACATTAAAGGCATGGATACCATTAAGACATCTATGTTGTCTTTGTTATTTGAATCAGTTTTTCTCATAGTCACTAGGCAGCTTACTACCCCTCCCCTTCCAACCACATTCCATGCATTACCCTTACCTTTTGATCCCCTCTCATCATCACCACCACACCCCACCCCGATCTGCGATGATCCTAAAATAGCGAAACCCTTGCAACAAGAGACATTTTCCTAAGAGAAATCTGAGAAATCAGTTGCCAGTGGAAAATTGTTGTAAAGTCAATTCCCAAGACCTCCTACAATGAACCCTGATGACCTCCAGGGTTGGTCCTTAGTCCAATTGTTTAATTTCATTCAACTGGTTGCACGCCAAGTAAAGGAATTGCACAATGTTCTAGCTACTGATCACGAGTAGCAACAACAAATTCTTACCCTTGCGGTGGAACAAGACCATCTCCTCCAAGAGAATCAGACTCTCTGGGTTCAACTCAACAAAATTACTGAAAAATTCAAAGATTATGGCCCTTAGTCAGATATCATCATAGATGCCCCAGAATATTTCTCAGCCTATACTCTTCTTGAATGTTGCAACCACATCAAAGCAGCATGCGCTGACCTTGCCTCAACCAACAAAGAGATTAAGAGAAGTATTTTTACCACTCAAATGGCACTACCAGATCCTGCCACCCAGTATGCTGACAAAATTAAGTAGAAAATAGTATAAGTGGTAGGTCTAAAGGCCTCTGTCATCTGGGCTGAAAAGGAAGCTCGGGGACTTTTAGAGCAAGTGCATAACTAGTTTACCCTCTGCGCCACCGCACTAATCATTTATTTAAACAAGCTATGGGCACCAAAGACAAGACATGGCGAAAGGAGCTTTTGGCATAGGTGTATACTCTCGAGGCCTAGATCTAGAAAATCAAAGATGAGTTAAGAAAGGCCAAGAAGATCCTTCGTGACCTTAAGCCTCCAACATAGGCTCACTTGGAGACACTGCAACATATCAGCAAGGAAACACAAATTCAATGGAATACGCTCCTGAGGACATGCCCTACTAAATCGACTATTGAACTCATGACGCAGTTCCTCGACCACGCATGCACTCTCATAGGCCCATGGAGAACATCCCATATTTTAGAGATGTAGGCCCTAAGTCCATCCCATAGTTGGGCCCTTCGTTGGAAAGAACTAGTCAAGAAGGCACAACATAGGAAGAAGTACCGACAACATTGGTTGAACTATCAGCATCGGAAAATGATTGACTCAGAGATGAGTTAATGGGTTGTGGTGGGGGCCTGTTGAGAAATTTGTTTTGGGTTGCGGTCACTCTACAGTTTGACCACATTTTGACCAGAAGTAGCTATTGGAAAGTCAGAGAGGAGACAGCTAGAGAAGAAGAAGGGACCCGCCAAAGACCAACAATTACGGAAGGACAGCTAGAGAAACCAGGACTTAGGCATCCACATCCAAGGTGAGGGGAACCTAATAGCCAAGCAACAGAAACATCCAAGAGAGGAAAAATCTAGAGCACCTGAGGGAGAAGTAGTAGTCCAAGTGAGCACATATTTTAAGGAGTTCGGGGGAGAATTCGAGAAGGGGAGAGTCATAGGAAGATACAAAATGTTGTTGCAGAGTCGTTTAAGCCCGCTCTATTCTTTATTATCTTTTTTTTTTTACTCTAGCATGTTAGTTCCCTGTTATGTTTATGAGTCCTTCGAGCTAGATGAAATTTTGTAATGTTGTAATGTTGTGGGATTTAATAGAAGAAGAGATTATAGGGATATATGTGTACCTTTGTGTAGGTCTTATGCGGATTTTACTAAAATTTTAATATGTTGGTACTTGTGTGATATCACTTCTCCAAGCATGCTTGATCTATTATGGTTGGGTCTCTAACTATTGTAATTTTAAATCTTATGGGATATTGATAACCTCCATGTGGTTCATTCTTACCCCTGATTCCATCCCCTTAACTAACTAAGGTCACGGCACGCCTCAGGTGAGACACCTTATTCATCCTAAATACGGTGAAAATGTCGGTGTTGTGCTAGACTACGATGGAGCTTTTGTTGGCCCCCCTACCTGAATCCGTGGTCTCAACCCATCCATTATTTTTGTGCCAACAGAATGAGACAAATGTAAAAGTACAATAAAAGGTGATAAACTAAATATATATATATAATTGTTAATTTGAATATTGGTTATAAATATAATATTTATATTAGTATAATGTTTGTTTATAATGATATTAATATTATTTAATTTGGATATCATATTTTATTCATTTTTTTATTATTTCTAGTATCATTTAAGTGATTTTATATTTTATTTGTTATGGAGATATAATTTGATTTTATATTAATATTTTTCCTATTAATGTGTATATGTATAATAATAATATTTTTGTTAGTTGTGTGTTGTGAATAATCTCTCATGTAACATAATTGTGAGATATAAATGATTTAAAAGATGTTATCCATCATCTTTATGAATATAAAAACTAGTTTTCAATTGCAAGTTGAGTTAATATGATAGCATATTTCTTTAATCGGGGATTAATATTACCCATGACTTTGTTGTCATACTTTGTTGATTGTCTTTAGCGTGTAGTTATCTATGTGATGTCACATGTTATCTTGTTGCAATACCTGCATTACCTTATGTTATTTTTGTTCCACATTAATACTCTTCTTTTTAATATTGCTACATATTTTTTAATCATTTTATATGCTTATCTTGTCAATAATATTTGTGCAAAAAATATTATGATTAGACATTTATTGTACATAATTCTATATGCATAAAATTGTAAAATAAAGATAATTTATAATCTAATACTTACATCAAAATCTTCACTAAGTTAAAAGTACGTCAAAATCTTCACTGAGTTAAAAGTTGATTGATTGATGCAATAGAGTTATGGTGCTCTTCAGTATTGACATTGTCAATGATGTCAATACCCTGCTTTGTTGATCATCTTTATATTATCATTAGATTTGTTTGTATGGTAAATAATCTCATATACAACATTGTATATTGAACCTAGGAGGGAAGGATTCCATTCCTTCCTCCCAACCATCCAAGATAGTCCCAATTGACAATCATTTTAATTTACCATTAAATAAATATGTATATAACGTATATTCTAATATGTACTATATATTATTATGTTCTGAATAATTATATATACAAAATTTATTAATATATAATTGTTTTTAATTTTCCTTATTGAATTTGAATATGTTGTGAATATTTACATATACCTAGTATATCATATATATCATTATATACCTAATGATATATTATACATTATACATATCATTATGTTGTCAATAAAATGTTTATATGTATAATAATTGTGATATATATTTAAAAAAAAAAATGGTATTGTGAAATTTTTCACATCTTTATAATAATAATTGAGGGAGGTGGTTTGTAAGATATTATAAATTTTATGTTATATATTAGCATATTTACATTGATAAAATGGTTGATACATATCTATAAACATCACTTTTCACTTTTCATCCACATATTGTACATAGATCTTTTATATCTCTCAACCTTGCAATACTAACAGAGCTTATACTCATGCTTTCAAATGGAACATGCATAATGCAATACATTCACTAATTTTTCCACTTAGTTTGAACAACTATCATAGGTCTCAAAACAACACTCGCAAGTCTCAAAACAACGAATTGTTTGTAGATATAGTTATATGTAATATACTTATAGTTATCAATTTTTCATGACTTTTTCTGTGGGAATTATTACAAATTGTCACCTTTGAATTTCACATCATATAATAATTTATAGAACAAATTTGAAAATACAGTGTATTCATAAGCAATGCATTACCACTATGTAGCAAAATAATGAATTCTAAACATAAGACAAGCACAACCACTCGTATTAAATGCCAAGCTAGGGAGTGGAGGCATCAAACACTTGGCCATTCCTTTTAAAATCGTTTTTGAAAAGGAAAAATATGTCAATTAGGTTTTTAAATTCTTAATTTTATCCCTCAAATTTTACAAAGGAAAAATATTAGGTTTACGAGGAAAATTATTCCTAATATTTTATATTTGGACCATTCATTTATTAAAATTGGCAACTAGGGCCAAATTTTACTTTGGACAACTCACTTGATGGAGATGATTATTGCATTGGGTTCCCCTTTTCAAGAGGACCAAAATCGACCTAAATATCATCAATATTGGATAAGCATAAATGTGTTTTTGAATTTATGCCCACACATGTGCAAATTGTCAAGGTCGGCCATATCATCATGTAGGTACATGAAGCCCAAGAGACATGTCACTTCACCCTCAACGACTTGTATAAATAATAGAGACCTACAACCACATTTGGCACCATCTCATCACACACAATCATCTATCTCCTTCTCTGATTGGTTTGTGCAACTTATTAGGCATATCTTTTATCTCACATGTGTAGCAAGAAGGACGAATTTCAGGAAAAATTGCGGGACCAAATTTTAGACTTCTGTTGTAGGTTTGACTAGCATTGACCATGCACTTTTACCTACAATTTGACTATGATTTTTGGGTCAAAATATCAGTTTTGGAGAGTTGCTTCTGCTGGCACAAAAATCGAGGTATTATGGGCACATTGACCAAGGTTGACCATAGACTTCAAATGTAGAATTTAACTAGGTTTGACCGTTGATTTAGTGACTCTTTTGGGATGACTTTTACCACTTCATAAAGTTTGAGTTTGACTGCCTTCGACCGAGCTCCAAATATGATTGTTTTCTACTGATTTGACTAACATTGACTTTCTAGTTAGGGTTGTTGACTATTGCAGAAAAATGTAGATTTGACTGGGTTGCTTTGATCATCATTTGGCAAGTCAATTTTGAATTTCTCGTACTATGTCTCTCTGTTGAACATTTGATATGATAATAAGAATTATTTATCAAAGGATTTTCACCATCTTGGGGTTTTTCCTTGGCATTCGCCAAATCTGGTGTTCTCTTGTCTTGGCTTGTCTTCTGCATTTTATTATTCATGTTTAATCTACAGTTACTGTTAATGTAATTTATGGTTAATGTGATTGTTATTAGAAACTAATTTGGAAATTTTCATTGCATTGCTAAAATTACATTGAAGTAATTGTGTTAAGCATAGAACATACCATTGTTAATTAAAATTAACATGGTATCAGAGCCCAAGTGAAGACAAAGCCCAAGTAAGAGAGAGAAAAGCAATCACTAAGAGAGATTTGTTGGAAAAGACTATTAGACAACTCTCCATGACATCTACATCTTACTTGAAGACTGAGAACAAGCTCAATGACAAATATGACTCTCATGCATGGAAAATGACTTTGGACTTGACTTTGGAAGAGCATGATGAAATGGACTATGTGCAGGGAAAAGTGGTGGAGACTCCTTCAAATGCATCAGCTACTGTTACGATAAAGTATAAAAAAGGTGAGGTAAAATCTAAGAAAATTATCATTGACTCGATTCAAAATCATTTGGTTGCCTATATTTTTTATTTGTCAACATATAAGGAGATGTATGATAAGTTGGTTTGGATGTTCGAAGTGAACAATGAAAATCAAATCCTCTTTCTCAAAAAAAAATTGAAGGATATCAAGATGACTAAAAGGGAGTCTATCCAATCCTACTTATTGAGAATAACTCAAATAAAAAATGATCTACTATCTATTGGAGAAGTTATTGTTGAAAGGGTGCTCACTCTCATTGCATTTGGAGGTCTTACAAGAACTTGGGATGTATTTGTCACCGTTATTTTCAACAATGACATAATACCTTGTTTCAATGATTTATTGGCTAGATCCACTCAAGAGGAGACTAGGATGATGGAGAGAGACAAGCCCTCAAATGGAAATTAACCTACTTCTGTCTTCGCTCATGCAAAGAGGAAAAATAATGTTGGTCCAAGGAGTCAGGGTCAAGTGTTCAAGAATGGATTCAAGGAGGAAGGAAAGGAAGGTGCTATAATTGCAATAGGTTCGACCACTATGCTAGGGAGTATCCCCACAAGAAGAATACTCCAAGGGACGATGGAAACAACAACCACAACAATTTCAATGTCAACGAAAATCAAAGGAACAATAGGTTCAACAACAAAGGAAAGAGGAATGCTCCCGCCGCTCGAAATGGAAATGGTCAACCTCCCAAGAGGACAAGAAATGTTAGGTATGATGAAAGTAATGTTGTATAAAAACGAGATGAGTTTTATCTTATTTCCTCCAGACACGTTAGATCATTAGTTGATTGATAGTGGAGCCTCAAGGCACTTCACTGGGTATAAGGAGACCCTCTCAACTTTTGGTTTTAAAGAAGGCTAATCTAGAAATTATACATAGAGATAATGCTACCTACCCTGTGAAAGGGATAGGTACTGTCACTTTTCACTTGAATCAAGGTCAAACCATTCATCTATAAGAAGTATTATGTGTGCCCGATTTGAAGAAGAACTTGGTGTCTATTTCTGTGATGAAAGATAAATGCTTCAAAGTAGCATTCATTGATAGAAAGGTACGCATTTGGAAAAGAAATCCTAAATATGCATTTACTCTTGGATTTAGGGTTGATGGTCTCTATCAAGTGGGAGGGAGTCCTTTGGGATTTTTGGCAAGTGAACTTCTCTTCAATCTAGGTTATGGCACTAGAGATTTTCCCACTTACATTACAAAACCTTGTCTAGGGTAAGGAATATGGTTACAAGCATGCCCGAGTTCAGCATGAATCATGAAGGTGTTTGTCATGATTGTGCATTTGTGAAACTTACAAAGGGACCATTCCCTTCTAGTGAAATCAATACAATCAATATTCTACAACTGGTTCATTCTAACCTGTCTGGTATGTTTCATAACATCATTGGGAGGATACTTATAATATGAAATCTTTGTGAATGTCTACTCTCATAAAACATGGATCTATTTCTTGAAATGGAAGGATGAAGTGTCCAAATGTTTTTTTTTTTTTTCTTTCAAAGCCTTGGTGGAAAATCAAACAAGGAAGAAGATCAAGATATTGAGGACCGAAAATGGAATGGAATATGAATCAAATGAATTTAATGAATTTTCCAGAGAGGTTGGCATCAAGAGGGAGACAATTGTTCCATACACTCCTAAGTAAAATGGAGTTATTGAAAGAAAGAATCGAACAATCATGGAAGCCACTTGTGCAATGCTCCATGATCAAGGTCTACTGAAGTTCTTATGGGGAGAAGTTGTCAACGCTTTCATCTATGTTCAAAATGGGAGCCTGCATCAAGCATTTGATTTCAAGACACCTGATGAAGTTTTCACTAGTAAGAAATGTAACATCCCTGGTGAAAATTCCATGTAATAAAAGTAATAAAGGCAAAATAATAAGCACTTTTGATGGGACACTTATTCCAAGCTGAATGTTGGGAAAAAAACATAGTGATGGGGATCACTTGTGGTTGATTAATGGCTAAGGAAATTGGCAAAGGCAATGGCAAAGGCTTTGGAAAGGTAAATGGAATTTTGGCACATTTATTTATTAAAATAATGAAAATATAGAGAAAATTGAGGTGAAAGGTCACAGGTTGCATGTGAGGAGGAAAATAATGGAAAATAAAGAAAATAGAGACCTTAATAATAAAAAGGATTTTGAGGATCAATTCACATACTTTTGTCAATTCAGTGTTGGATCTCTCTCTCTCTCATACTCTTGGACACTTAGAGTTTTCTTGGAGCACTCTTGGAGAATGTGGCATACTTGGAATTTTAGAGCAAGAAGGAAAAGGAAGAGCGGGAAAGCACAAGAGGACATCATAATCAGCAATTATAGTGGGTTTTTCTTACAGGTACCAAGTTTCATGTATGTTTTCCTCACTATTATTGGCACGCATGGCATATGCATGTGGTTTATTGGTCATGATCTGTCATTGGCATGGAGGATTACCTGGATTGATAGTGGATTTGCCTAGCCTTGATATTTCCTAGATAGTCATGGTGTTGTGGGTTTATTTCTTTTTTTGCTCTGGTTAGTTCTCATGTTTCCTTTAGCTTGGGTTGAGTTACTAGTTCCTAGATCCTTGGTTGGACAAACGCTTTGGAGCCCAGTAACAGCTTGGGTTGAGTTACTAGTCCTAGAGCCTTGGTTGGAAAAATGCTCTAGAGGCCTTGGTAGGTTGAGTTACTAGTCCTGGAGTCTTAGTTGGAAAAACACTCTGGAGCCTTGCAACAATTGTAGGTTGAGTTACTAGTCCCGGTGCCTTGGTTGGAAAAAACGCTCTGGAGCCCTAGAAGGCTTGGGTAGAGACTAATTTGGTGATGTTTGTTTGATGTATAGCCATGAGGTGGAATCATTGTTTGATCGGTTGAGGTGGTTTGGCCTCTAGAAGCCCTGGATGGTTCTTGATTGATGTGTTTTATGAGATCCCACATTCATGCTTGGAATATGGCACGAGGGTGACTAGCTGAAGAGAGTTTTGGCTTAGTCATGTCTACGGTCGGGTGGTTCGTGGCAATCCCACAACTGGTTGGCCTATGCATCATTAATATGAGGTTATTTCTTCTTGTTATTTCATGAGTATTATATTGGTTTACATGTGGATGATATGGTTGTGATTTCCTTGGTATTTTTGTTGCTATTATGTTGGTTATTAACATGTATTATGACAGTAGCTATGTATGAATTCCATCATGTTTTCACTTGTAAATGAATGAACAATGTATCTATGGACTAACGGATGAAACTATAGGTAATGTGTTGAGGCATCAATGCTTCTTAGCGATTCTCAGATGAGTATGAGACCCCTATGCTTAGATCTATTGTTTACACTTGTAGATTACATATTTGTGATATGTTTGACGAAATTATTGTCATGGCTAGTAGGGGTCCAGTCAAGGGCTTATTCAAGTAAATGCATTTGTATCATCATTCCATTGTTATCTTTCTATTCTGAAGGTGTCATTTAGTTATGGGCAGTGACTTGGGCTCTGGGCCTAAAAAGGTGGCTCAAATCCCAAGGACGCAAGCACAACATTGGTTAGAAAAGTCCTTGGATGTTGTGATACCATGTTGTGGGAGTGTCCAAAGACCTCTGGACGCATGCATGCCCATATCAAGGGAGTGGCTGGGAGTGTAATGGTTTAAAAACTCAGTGGGACCTAGGGGCTTGTTACCTGAGAGGTTGGGAGGGTTCACGGGAGTCTTATGTTGATGTGGAAGGTCTATATTATGTGATTCCATAAGTTCCACTTCCTTAAGGTGACTTAAGAGGTTGAATCATATCATAGTAACTTCTCGTCACAAGTTTAACCCGGTTGGTCAGTTACTTGGGTAGATGTGGGAGGAGGGTGTTACAGATTGGTATTAGATCATGGTTCACCCCTTGGACTGGATGGATTGTTTGTTGGTCATGCATTCATGTCATTTGCATATGTGTTTCTCATGTTGTAAGATCATGTGCTTGTTGCATTTGTATGGTATGGTTTATGGTTGCAGTGAGGTCACCATGGGAATTTGATGGTGTTTTTGTGGAGTATGTCATCATTAGTGTATGGTTGATTATGCATTGTTTATGCATGTTAGTATTCACATGTGTTCAAGTGTACAGTGATGTGGTGGTTGTTGTCATGCATGAGGTCACAGTATGTGTAGTTGATATGGTCATGCACTGATGACTTGACTCTAGCTAGAATGATGGGTACATGGTTATATGCTTATGTGTTATATTCCTATATGTTGTCATGATTATGTTATATATGTATTACATTTATTTTTTGATCTTGTAGATGAGGTATCCTCCCTGAATTATGCTAAGGTACATTTGTTTATTGTGATTTAGTTTAGCTAACATGATATACCGTGTAGGAAGAATATCAAAGATGACTAGAAATATGGTAGACTACAGTTCCCGAGACTCTCCCTATGGATCAGATGAGTAGTGTGGTGTTGGGAACTCTTCTGAATTGGTAGACACATTGAGAAGGTTAAAGGTAGAAATAAAGAGTTGTAAGGCATACAATGACATAAGCATACATGCACAGGAGAAACAAGTTGAAGTAAATGTAGTGATACTTTAGAGTTTGTCAGAATTGTAGCAACATGGACAACTTCAGATCAGTCATGAGAAGGAGGGAAAAAGTAATGGGGTATATGGCAGTAGGTCTCATAGTGGTCACAGGTCATATAGAGATGGCACAGTGAGAGATGGCAGGTTGTTGGATACTCTAAATAGGAGAGGTGATGGACACATGTAATACTCTAGTTCTAGTTCATATAGGCTCTATGATCGTCATCATTGTCATCCTTACAGGAGGTGTGATAGGGGGTATTTACCATATGATTTTAAGAAAGCAAAGTCACCTACATTTGATGGATATATGAATAAATTATAGGATGCAGAGGCATGGTTGCTTAGTATGAGTAAGTTCTTCAGGTTGCATGATTATTCAGAGAACATGAAAGCCAAAATAGCTACATTCAGTCTCAAAGGTAAAGCAGATATTTGGTGGGAAGATGCGAAGAATGTCAAAGGTATTCATGAGGAGGAATTGACTTGGAATGAGTTCGAGAGACTATTCAAGAAGAAGTACCTATCGGAGCGATACTTTGATGACAAGGAAAAATAATTCTGTGAGCTAAATATAGGGTCAATGATAGATGAGAAGTACACTAGCAGCTTCTTGGAGCTATTGAGATATGTGCCTCACCTCAAGGAGGAGAAGGCAAAGATTCAAAGATTCATTAGTGGATTACCAATTGCATTCAAAGATAAGATTGAGTTCAATGAGCTTAGATCATTAGAGGAGGCCATCCGGAAGCTAAAGCATTGATATGAACAAACGAAGTGCATATCTGAGACTAAGATGATTGGAAAGGTAATGCAAGGAACAAAGGAAAGTGGGACAGGAAGAGAGAAAGACCTCAAAGTGCATGTAATAAAGAGAATGCAACACCATCTAAGAAGTTCAACACATCTGACATAGGACATGGACTTCAATCTAAGGAGCAGAATAAGGAGCCCGTGTGGTGTTGGACATGTGGAGGATATCATCGTAGGAGAGATTATCCATAGCATTAGGGTGGTAGACCGCAAATCTACAGTGCTCAGGAGGCACAAACAATGGGAGATGTTGGGTAGAGTATTCCTAGGATCTATGGAACACTAGATAATAGACAGGAAGACCATCAGGCATCTATCATTGAGATGGACGGTAAGTTTTGTGATCAAGTTGTATCTATTTTAATTGACCTTGGATCTAATTATAGTTATGTTAATCCTAACTTGGTGGATAAGTGTGATTTGAATAAGCAAGTGCATGCAAAGTCTTGGTTAGTGTAGTTGGTACAAGTACAAAGAAGTGAGTTCATCATTGAGTAAGAGCTTATACATTTGATTTGAATGGTATGCCTACCTTAGCACATTTGAATGTATTACCATTGGGATGATACAATATGTTGTTGGGCATGGATTGGTTGCACTTTCATGAACCAAGGTGGATTGTTATGACAAATCCATTGAGTGATTGGATGAAAATGGAGAACCAAGAGTCTTGTAGAGAAAGAAGAAAGAAACATCAGTTAGAATGGTGACAGCTATGCAAGAAAAGCGTAGTCGTAGAAAAGGGTGTGTGATAGTTGTAGTACATATCTCTAGTGACAAAGGTAAGGAAGTTTAGGATGCAGATGTTTTGAGCAGGTACCCTGATCTACAGCAGTTACAGGATGTATTTCCTAAGGACATTTTAGAGTTGTAACCTCACAAGGGTGTAGACTTTTCCGTTGAGTTGGTGCCAGGGGAAGCTCCAGCATAAAAGGCACCTTGTTGGTACCATTCTATGACCCCTTTTTCCCTCCCAAAACATGACAATTACCTACCTCTTTTCATCATTTATCCCTCAGATGCCTTGGAAATTGACTAATTAATAGTCTTATAGTTATTGAATTGCATTTAAATTGATTTAAGGGTTTTGTGTTAATAAATTAGGAGTTTTTGGGCAAAATGACTACAGGAAGTCCCAACATCCTGTAAATGGCTTATTGTTTGACATGTGGCATGACATCCAGGCCAGAGCGAAAGGTATGGGTGAAAAGTGGAATGTCCAAGCATGGAAAAGCACCTATCTCGCAGTGGAAACAACCCTCCTACATGCGCGGTCAACGACTGGTCAACTATGGCATGTTGGCGACAAAGGCAGCAACAACACACAGTCACAGTCCAAATCGATTTTTAGTTGTTTCCTTTTTCTTTATATGTGTCAGCTAGGATAGAAACATTTTGTGTTTTGGTAAAAGCGGCAACAACCGCTCATGAATGTACATCCATTTTCAAGGGATGTGAACCATATGTAAATATAAGTTCTGAACCCGGTTGTATGTTCGGTTACGTTTTTACTTGTTGCTTCATGAACAGAGCTTCGACTTAATACAAATAGACTTGCATTATAATCACAGTGCATTGTTTTAATTTGGTGATCGTGGGATAACAAGCTCAGTATACCAAGAACGCGGACGGGCCCTGCGTACATGGTATACTGTTGTCATTTTAATTGCGTTTACAGTGTCATTTTAATTGCGTTTACAGTCAGAGTATTTGATTGGTATTTGATATTGATATATATGCGCAGTGATCAAATCGATGTTTATATTTATGTATTTATGAATGCGCTGTTTATATTTTTATGCATGCGCTTGAATAGACTATCATTTGGATCGTGAATCATATCCTGTAAGGGATTCGATCCAGGGTTACCTTGTAAAGCACTGTCATGAACTTTTTGTTTACGATTTTCACTTTGCATGATTGTTAATGAATGTTCATGAATGTTGAGTAGCACTAAACAGAGATTTTATGTTTGATGTCTCTGTAAGGAGACCAAAATCTTTAATTACAGTGAGGCACAACGTTTTATGAATTGAATCTTAGTTAATAGTGATACATAGTTTGATACTTAGTTGATATTTAGTTGATAGTTTGATATTGAATCAAATCACAGCATTGAAATTAGGAAGAGTAGGCTTAGATTAGATCCTTTATGTCTATATATTTTAGGCACACGCCTCTAAGTCTACGCACCCTGGTCGATAATAAATTTAGCCCAGTCTAGCACCCTAGATAGGATACTACATTTTGGCGCCATTGCCGGGGAGGCGTACTTAAAGGATTGAAAAGAAAAAAATTTCAACAAGCAAAAATAAACAAAATCACAATTAAAATCATCTTCATTTATGACTAGGTTTAGAGACAATCAGGGTATATTCATAAGAACCCCCCACCATTCAAAAACTAACCCATCATCATTAGGAGTAGACTCTCTAAAGAATTCAACACCAGCTGAGGAAAATATCATTCAAGCATTAGAGGATAAACAAAAATCAGGACATAGACTTACTCTCATCGAAAGGCAAACTTTATTAACACACAAATCACAAAAGAGGGACTTTCCTAGGTTTGCCACACAAGGAGAAAGTAGCACAGTGACTGAACACTCCCCAGAGACTGAACACTCTTTCCTTAATCGCCTCTTTGAAACAAGTGACTCTGATACAGAGAAATCTACTAAGATGGCTGAGGAAGGAGATAGATCAGTGCCACATCAAGGACAGAGAGATGAAGAAGAGTCAACTTTTCCTTTTCCCATACATGAACCACAGGAAGATG
>APFE031706166.1:0-17779 GCA_000404065.3 Pinus taeda
TAATTTCATTTAGTCCGGCTTCCACTATCACACGAAATACAACTATCTCATAAATACCATTAATGAGTCAGTGACAACATGTCTCCAAAGACTTAAACCCGTGAAAATGAAGAAACAAACTATTCACCAAACCATTTAAACTAAAATATTTTGGCATTCAAAATACACACCATTAACAAAATATATATAACCTTATTTTTGAATGTTTATGAAAATTTGTGTTGGTTATGGATCTTCAGAATTGCCATATTTAATATGTTGTAACATCCATCAGTGAAAAGTAAATTTATAAACGATTAATATGTATATATATAACCATTTTTTTTTTAATGTTCATGGAAATTTAAGGTGTAATGGATCTTCAGAATTGCCATGTTTAAGGTGGTTAATATGGTGTAACATCCATCAGTGAAAAGTAAATTTGGCTTGGGGTGTCAATGGCTGTGACACATGGTTTACATATTTATTTGGATATTTTATATGTGAAAAATTTAAAGAATTTTTTCGCATATGCCATTTGATCCTGAGCATGCCAGATAAAACGTTATATGTGTTAAAATATGCTGCAATCAATTGAATAGGGTGGGTTACTATGTTCTCACACTTGTGTCACTGATAGTGGGGATACCTGGCCTTCTATGCAGTGAGGGGGTATTTATTGATTGGCACTTAATAGAAAAATACCAGTCCCATTTGCATCCTCTGCAATACATTATATTGTTATCTGTTGGTTCTCAACCATTTCACAAGCATCTTATCAATCTCACAGCTGATCGTTATCACTACACGCTGAATCTATCAGAAAAATCAATTAGGTCATCGGTACATGATTATGTTTGTTTGTTTTCATCGTGAGCATAGACTTATAACCTGTGTTCATTTACATGCTGAGTCTATCAGAAAAATCAATTAGGTCATCGGTACATGATTATGTTTGTTTGTTTTCATCGTGAGCATAGACTTATAACCCGTGTTCATTTTCTTTTTCTCTGAAATTGAATTTTCATTGACTTTGTATTCAATTACGTTGGTGCATGGCTTCATAAGCTTCATTCATTTTATCATAATTAAAATTTTGCTTCACTGATTTTATCATGCATCTGTCTTACAATGTTCTTCCATAGTTTACAATGGCCTCTTCAATAGCAATGAGGTTATAAAACAAGGTACATGTAGCCTCAAATCTCTCTGGAGTTCCCAACACCCAAATGGATGCAGTCTCAAAAGGCTAAGGAAACAATTCTCTACTTTCATCCAAACAAAAGTTTTCCAATCTACCTAGAGAACGTTGGCTCAAGCCTGTGTCTCAATGTGGTGGTAGATTCGATGTAGCAAAATCGGGTGTTGACTGGTATGCCTTTAGAACTTATAAGGTATGTGCCCCTCACATGGGTGTTTTGTTTGGTACCCACGATGCTTTTAATGAAATAAAGGATGAAATGCCAAACTTTTATTTCATTCTCAATCATCATTTTAGTAGCAAATTTGAGGCTTGTGCTAGAACTCTAGCGCTTCTAGAGTACCTACAACATTTGGCAAAAGAAGAGGAGTTGGCCTTAAATTTGGTTGCATATGGGGAGCAGAAAAGAAAATTGATGAAGAAAATTGAGAAGTCTGTTCTTGCTATGGAAATAGGTAGTTCTTCCAAGTTTCTAGAGAGCTCATTGTAGCTACATTCCTAATGGCATTGACCAACTATCTTGAGTCTAGAACAGATGTCCAAATAGTAGGACCTACCAATGGATATGGGGAATGCAGGGTTTGCTCCATCAGTTTCGTCCACACTAATAAGAAATCCTCTGAGATTGCCCATGCTCTTTATGAAAAGGGTATTGCTATTAGTCATCTCTCGGCATTATGCTCAACTGGTCTCTTGTTCACCAACAATGTGAATGAAGGGGTAGTTAGAATTTCAATGATCCATTAAAACACTCATGGGGTCACATATCTCTTCTCTTGTTTGAATGATACTGTATGAATATAAAATAATTAAATATGTGAAAAAAGCAGTGTTGGGCCTCGTATCAAGGGCCATCACTTCGCTCTTAGATCAGTTTCTCATTTTAATTTTGATTAAAAAACTTGCACTTCCTTTCTAAAAAAGTTTGTATTTGTAATTACCACCACAAATGCATCAACTGTGATATTTGTTATTGTCACCACAAATGCATCAACTGTGATATTTGTTAGAAAGTTGTTGTGTACATCATGTGCAATTTAAATATTTACAATCTAAAGTGGAACTTCATGACATCTGCAACTTACATTTGCTGTCATTATGTGGGCAGGGCATTACAGGTTTTGTCGTTATAGATTTTTTCACTACACCAAAACAAATTTTCTTCAACCACATTATATTAATATTTTGTAATACTCTCGCAACTCACTTTGTGAGTTTTACATTTAATTGTTGGCTGGAAAGTTAAAAGATGTAATGCTCTACTTGATTTTATCATCCTAATTTTTATTAGTGTTTAATTAACCTGAAACTATTGACTTATAATTATCAAGAAATATTGGTATATACTTACATTTGTAAAACTGTAATTTTATTTTACTAATATGAATTTTATTATTGTTATTATTCAATTCCCAACTTGTCTTCTCAAATTTAATTTTGGATAGGATATGGTCTCCGATTTATTTCCAAATTTAATATCCATATACCAAGATGTCTTTTCAAATCTAGTCTTGAAAAGATATGATCTTCTCCAATTAATTTCCAAATTAAGTATCCATATTCCAAGGTATCTTTTCAAAATCCACTTGGGAGAAGATATGGTCTTCTTCAATTTAATTCTAAATTAAATATCCATATTTTATTCCCAAAATATTTTTTCAATCTACTTTGAATAAGATATGGTAAGAAAAGTCAAAGATACTAAATGAAAAGATGAGGGGGTAGTCATGACATTAATGATAGGTGGTTGAGGTGGATGGAAAGAAGAGGCATAAGAAAGGAAGGATGATGAGAAGAGAGGGGGGATCATTGGTCTTGGTTTTTGGTTTTGGAGGATTTTGTTTTGAGGGAGGAAAGGAGAGAAAGAGAAGGGAGAGAATTGAGAGATAAATAAGGGAATACAAACTTGGATCTGAAGAGTGTTTGTTTAACTTGGACACACTACATCTTATTGGACTTGGTCTCGGAAGGCTAGGGAACCTGTGGAGGTTCCCTGGGCTAGGAAATCATTCCTAGTTGGCTGGGAGGTAAATTCAGTTGGGTAGTAGATAGAAGCATCCGAACAGAGTCAGGAGCATCTTAACCAAGTTATTGGAACATGTATTATTTCATTTATTGATTACTTATGTAAATGGTTAAAATGAAATTTTTACTTGTTTAATATGTTGTAAATAAATTTTAATTAAATATTGTCATCAAATAAATGTTGATTTATAAATAAGTTATTTTCCTTCTTATTGTGTTTAGATTAAATAAATTTAGTTTTTAGTTAGATGAACCTAGGATGGATCCTCACATGTGGTATCAGAGCCATGTTTCCAAATCTGAGGCCTAAATCCCACCAACATCATAAAACCATTCGGGTCAGAGATGGCATAAGGTCTAGGGCGAGGTTTTGTGTCTTTTCTACGATAGACGCTTTCTTGGATTTTTTTTTCTAATTTAACCTAATGCCATACCAATAAATAAAATTTATCCTACAATGGCACATGGTAAATCTTAGTATGGAATATAATTTAGTCCATGAAACCCTTGGAATGTATTACCACAATATACATAAACATGCAAAATTTTGAAATTCACAACTCTATCATGGGCTATAAAGTAATAATACAAGTTTAAAAAAAAAAAAAAAACAATATTTCATTCTACTTTTAATAGATTTCATAAAAAAAGTTCTCTAGTATTAATACACGAAATCTAAATTACTAAAAATACTTAATATGTTCTAGCTTTATCTTATATTTTACCGCTACTTAAAGATTGAATTGCTTCGGACAAAAAGATATTTTATAGGCTGACATAGCCTAATAATTCATAACTCTATCATTGGCTATAGAGTAATAAAACAAGTTTAATTCCCTTTTAATAGATTTTATTAAAATATATGGTTTTACTCAACATTTGTATTTAATATTTAATATGCTTAGTTGCAAATCTCATATTTCCACAGCCGGTTGAATGTTGAATTTTCTAGAGATCTTTTTTTCATATGTGTTGGACACCTAATCCTTAATGGGTTAGTGTGGAAGCTGAATAGACAAAGTAACCCAAAAGACCTTGGGATGCGGAACCAAAGGGTCACATAATGTACTATAAATGTATATCATTTGTCAATAGAAATTGTACTTGCATGTTTTATCTTTCATATTGTTCTTGCTGCCCATGTGTTTAACATGGTATCAGAGTAGGCGATCTCCTGCCCTGCTCAACTGTGAGCTACTTTTTTTCTGTGGTTGTTCTTACATACAAGTCCTAGCCCTCTGTGACTTAGATTCTCCATTCTGAAATCCTATCCGCCATATTTTAGTTGCGTTCTCTGTGCCCACTTCCCCAAATAGAAAAATCTTGGCAGATCTGACGCTGACGCTTCCACTGGTCTGACATACCTGCTCCTGTCGCTGCTGGATAACTGCTCCTGTCACTGCTCCCGATATGCATATGCTGCCCTTTTTTCATCCATGTCTGAACTGAATGCTGAACAGTGGCTACTGAGAATGCCGAAACAAATTCGCGTGTTGGAGATTTGAGATCTATTGAAAGGCCAACACGAACCAACTTGTAAACCTGCATTTAATGTGACCATGTATACGCTTGTCCTTTGCCCCCCTGTATAACGTTTGTCCTGACTACTTTCGTAAATTTGGTATGAAGCATTTCCATAAGCTGAGGAACCATTATCATTGTCCTATCGTTAATATTGACAAGTTGTGGTCTCTGGTATAAGACTGTACTCCACGGAGCTGCGCTAACACCTACATGAGGATCGTCATTCAAAATGTTCACGTTGCTCCTGGTTCCATCTATTGTAGTCGAGTGAGGCACTACGGTTTGTATGGAGTTTTAACGTCTTTGTGGCCATTTGAGAGGCCTTGACGGTGTGAAGGCATCTGCATTGTCTCGTATTAATGGGTCTAAGGATTAGATGGCACGGGAATGGAACCGCTGCCCTCATGTTTTTGGATGACCGGGCGCAGCAATGGAAATGCTCCACGGTGAAAACCAAGGAAAACAGAGGGAAAAAAGGGAACGCTCTTATCAACTGGTCTATAAATAATTAAGCTACTCTGTGTGGAATTGTCCCTTTCTCTGTAGCGGAATTGCATTCAAGTCCTGATGAATGCATATACACGGAGAGAAAACTTAGCCCAGAAAGCTACCTCGAGCTGGATCGACACCAGAAACATGGTGATTTAATATGATCAACTTTTGTGAATGTTGTTACTTACGGAGTGAATTCGTTCTCAATGTTCAAAAACCGGCGAATCTCTTCTACGGTTTTCCTAGAAAACATGTTACCAATAGTTTGACATGTAAAGTCAAGTAAGGGGTATTTATCGAGGTAGATGGCAGCGATTGTAAGTGTGAAAAGAGTGGGTGGATCAACGATTAGAGGTGTCACAAAATTGAAGAGAGGGATCTTTGAATTGTATGGGTGAAGGACACTGGAACTACCCAACGAAGTGCGCAAGGGTCATGCTCCTCCTATAGATCAAAAGCTCGACAAACGCCATCGCGGCAAGAACAAGAATGATTGTGCAATGGAAGGTCAAGGGAGCAGCATTTCCATTGACCAGTCCAATTGTTGTTTGACTGTGGTTGCGTCCTGCGGCACCCCAGAGTTCAGCGTATACCACTAAATACTCGAATCCAGTGAGTATTGTGTTGCCAAGCCTGTATGCACCTCACCTTGACGTTGTACTAGTTTTTTATTGCAATAAATTTTAAATCCACCACTTGCATAATATATTCTCGACCATACAATTCCGAAAAAAAAAACTTGGATAAAATATGCTCTAGGGATTGTTGTTGAAGGAGGAAATTTCTCTTGTTATATCAATATTGTTATCATAATGCCTCTGCTCCTGTTATCCTAATGCCTCTTCCATAAACCATGCTCTACCAGTTATATACCTGCGTCATTGCACAATACATCCACGTTGTCCATCCAGGCTTCCTACGCAGGCCATCCCGGTTTACGCTGATCAGACTTGCCGGTGAAAGCGACTCTCACAGTGTTATTTGATTATCGATAGTTATATATAAAAGAACGCACTGCATGGATGGGAGATACATTGTTTGGAGCTGAACGCAAAAAGTGGATGCTGGAATGCTAGAATGTTTTTCATTGATAGCGTGGCTACTTCATTGGCACAAGATTCGAATTCTTCTCACAGTAACTTCTTCAGATCTGTGTGGGTCCCTTTCCATAGTCAACAGTGGTTTTGTTCCATCTATTGGGCCTGAAAACTTTTTGTAAGGTGCAACTGGTCTCATCATCATCTTGAACAACTCAGAGGTTGTTGCGTTGAAGCAGAAATTCTAGATTGAAGGTCACTCCTAGTCATTGGATTTGGCTATGAACATGATGAAGCTTGGGAAAAAAATATTTATCTTTTTAAATAATTCGCTCAGGTCAGCAGCTTAGATATTGTGCTAGTATGCATAGCGTACACATGATCAAGTGATGGGTCAGTAGCATGCGCGCTATTGAAGTTTTAGAGCCTGCTCACAAAGGAAAGAGCAATGTGATAGACCAATTGTGTGGGCTAATTTATTACTGCATATAGGAAAATTTCGAATTTTCCTCAATTAATTGGCATTGTTTATTTGAACTTGTTTGATCATTGTTTCCCTTTTCATTATTGTTTTCATTATTTTCTGGTTTTTACCTTCAACCCAATATCATCTTCTAAAGGCTCTATATCTCCATTGAGCTTGATCTTGCCTTTGAATATTTTACAACGTTTGTGTCATTACAATAATCCATATCAGACCATCGATTTTGTCGAGAATGGCCAAATTTTATGAAGAATTAGAGTTATTGGAAACTTTGATACAATCTAATGTCGATGACATAGTGAAAATAATCAAAGACTCTCTTTCAGACATTCAAATTTGTCTACAAAATGTACAAGAGAAAATTGACTTTTTGCAGCTTGAATCTCAACTACAGTAGGAAGAATTACAGCAGTGGAGTCATTATTCTGAACTTGTTTCTATTCAGAAGATTGAAATGGATTCCCATAAGCAGCAAGTTGATTCAGATCTAGTGCCCAATGAAGTCGCAAAATTGCATGCAGATACAGAAACTTAGTCTACACTTCCCAAGCCCATCATCAGACCTTGGGAACAGCTTGTCCACAACAAGAACAGAACTGGTCTTGGATATGACAAGGACTTGTCTTTTCATATTCCAGACTACGCCAAGCCCATTTAGTTTTAGAGTGTTGGATTCATTCATGACAGTTCACCTTCAGCTGTTCTAGATTCTTCCCCTCTTCCACAGCAACAACAACAGCAACAGATCGTGAAATGCCAACACTGTGACCGAGTTGGCCATTTGAAAGATCATTGTTTTGATCTTCATTCATGTAAGCACTATCATAAAACAAGTCATTCTTCAAGCAGATGCTTCAGCAGCAAACACCCTGCAAGAACAAAGATTCATCTTGGATGGATCGCTTCTTGGCAATGGGCATCAATAGCCAAGAAGATATTCCAAACACATGTCAGAACTTGTTCTAGAGTATTGAACAGTCTTGCAGTTGAGTTTTCTCTATCATCTCACCTTGTATCTAACAGGGGGGGGAAATGATGGTCATCTACAAGCTTCAAAGTCACATCAAGCGAGCCTGAGCCACAACTTGCCACACCAGTTTCAGAGTTGTAGCTAGAAACAAAAATGCCCCTGAGCATGCCTTCGGTTGGTAATCTGGGACACTTCCTCTGGCAGAAGACTTCAACTTCCTGCAAGTTTCAGAAGAATTCCAGGAACAAAATTGAGAACACTTCCTCTAGCAGAAGACTCCAGCTTATTGCCAGTTTTGGAAGAGTTCCAGGAATTGCATTAAGCATTCCAGAGTTGTTGGTCATCCTTAAACCATCAGAGGTTGAGACTTCCCTTTTCAGGATGAAGTTCTCCCTTTTATGCAAGGTGAGACCTCCCTTTCATGGTTGAAGGTTTCCCTCTTCAAAACAATAGGAGCACTTCCTCTAGCAGAAGACTTCAGCTTCTTGCTAGTTTTGGAAGAGTTCTAGGAACTGCAATAAGCATTCCAGTGTTGGTGGTCATCCTTAAACCACCTCCCTTTATACCAACATTTTAGAGAGCACATTCAGCCTTGTGCTACCATGAATTTTTTCACATTTTGTATTACAACTCTCTTCTTGGACTCATATATAACCCTTTGGATTAAGGAGGGGAATGTTGGACACCTAATCCTCAATGGGTTAGTGTGGAAGCTGAATAGACAAAGTAGTCCAAGAGACCTTGGGATGTGGAACCCAAGGGTCACATAATGTACTATAAATGTATGTCATTTGTCAATAGAAATTGTACTTGCATGTTTTATCTTTCATATTGTTCTTGCTGCCCATGTGTGTTTAATAATATGTAGTTAATATTTAATATGTTTTAGTTGCAAATCTCATATTATTAAAAAATTATTTGTATTTAATATGCTCAGTTGCAAATCTCATATTTCCACCGCTGGTTAAATATTGAATTTCCTAGACATCTATTTTTCATATAAATGAAAGAAACTAGAAACTTCGGTTGCTGGGACTTGAACTCAGGTCTCTCAGTAAAGATTTTTTTCATATAATTAAAAGTCGGTTAAATTTTGAATTTTCTAGAGATCCATTTTTCATATAAATAAAAGAAACCAGAAACTTTCATTTTCGGGACTTGAACCTGGGTCTCATCCTTCTGTAGTAGAGGCTTGGGAGCAGATGGGCAATTCCATTCAGGTTGGGTGCCGATGAAAGAGCAATCCATCCACACCCAAAGTAGGAGATGATTTGAAATTTTCATTCGAGTTGTGTTGAAGCCCTTAGTCATCTTCTCAATACTATATGTTGTGCTCAAAATAGAGACCCAAATTGATTCCCTCCTTAAACTGTCTCAGATACAAGAACCCATGAAAAGAAGCCCTTTGTAAACTTAATTCAATAGAATAGGGACCCTTGCCTATATGAGGCTTCCAACCTCTTTCTTGGTAGTATACTACCTGACAACGAAGACCCAGATGAGCTTTTTTCTTCTACTAGCTCCAGAAACCTGAAATAGGTACATACCAAGTGGGTACTTTGTTATATAGAGAGGCCAGGCTAGACACTCTTCTCTACCCTCCTCCTCCAGAGGCATGGTAAAGGAATTATCCCACAATTTTCCTCCCTTCACAAAAAACAAACCCCTCTAGGTTACTAGTAGTTTAGGATCTAAAGCAATTTCTTCCATCAAAACTCTTATCAAGTGTGCCTAATGCATCAAATCTAATGGCCAAAACCAAAGCTGTGTAGAAAAAAAAGGCCACAAAACCATGGATAAATATCAGCTCTTGAGTCCAAGAATAAAACATGACTGATAGTGCGTTGCATACGCTCTATGGCCTCTATATTAAATGTCTCCCTGTGTACTACATTTTCGCTTAGGTGAAAACTATAATGTTAGGACAACAATGTGAAAACTAGATTGCTAGTAAAAAAGATTAGTCACATTTTTTTTGTAAAATGATATTTTCTATAGGGCAATTAGATTTCCTGAGCGACAACCAAAAAAGAAATTGACATTCTATTTTTACAACACCACTTTCTGATAACACAAATTTAGGGTTTATGTTAATATTTCATTTTCACTGACCTTCCTCAACTTTCAAATTAGTCATGTTCAAAATGATAAACTGACTCACCAATGAGAATTAAATAGTTGAAATTTTTTTCTTTAGGACATTCTTTACACTTAGATAACCAAATATGTTTACCAAGAGTTATTGCCCACCACAACTTATGCAATTCGCTCCATAAAGTTATATAGAAGTTTACTAAGGTTAATGCCCACCAAAATTATTGTGTTTACCAAGAGTTACTACCCACCAAAAATTGTGTAATTCACTACATAAATTTACATAGGAGTTTATCGAGGTTAGTGCCCACCAAAATTTATGCAAACTGTGGCAGAACCTTTAGATAGAAGAATTATTGACTTAGTAAACAAGAATAACCTATCTATGTATAAAAGAAGGTTGTAATTTCCTATAGAGTTAAGTCCCTTTAATTAAATTGAGATTATTTCCTAAAAATTGAGATGACAATAGATATTATTTTGTAGAAAATATATTTTCTTACAACCATATTAATTCATATAATGACAAGAGTTAGTAAACATTTTGACTTTTAAAGTTGCATTAAAACAATTTTTTTATTTGTTAATAATATTCAATAATATAAATGAACTTAAGTGAAATTTTTACAAGTTGCTCACATTATGCTTGATGCCATGCATAATTCTTAACTTTTTTTTTTATGCAACTTCTTGAAAAAGAAATTGAGACACAATAGAGTTATATTAGATATTGTCATAATATTAATAGAATATGTTTACAAAACGGAAATCCAACATATTCAGATCAGAGTGTCAAAGATGAACACTAATTGATTAGCACATTAGAACCTCCTTTAAGACAATATATAATATTGAAATATTAAAACATGTAGCACTAGCCATTCTATATATATCATTGTGATAGTAAATACCTAACAATAATGTTAGTGTTGAGTTGATTGAGGCCATTAGACACCTACTTTGAAAACAAAAGGATCATATATAATAATAATAATAATAATGACAATCTAGCATTATTGATGGAATTTCAAGAGGACATCTAGTTATAATAATGTGATTAAAAATGGTAAGTTAATGTTTATGTGAATGCTCAAAATATATAAGATGGATTTAGGATGATTGTTTAGGGATATCTAAAGATATTTGAGGGTGACTAGTAGTGCATCGTAGCACTTGCTTAGATAGCAATGGGAGAGGATTTAGTATATCCACGTATCTTATCATTATTAGAAATACTCGTTTACAAGTATAACAAAAGGAAAAATTACACCTATTATTATGCAAAACATGTGTGAACTGAGTAAGAATTGGCAAGGCCCTAAGTTGTGCTAATAAGTCTTGCGTATCATACAGATATTTGAACAATTCAAAATGGTGAGGATGCAAAGAAATCAAGGTCAAGGAGGGTCATCACAAGGACCTCCTACAAATAACCCATTACCATCACCGGAGTTGGCTCTCATCATGCATTCCCTAGAAGCAATTAATGAGACTTTAAGAGGGCACAAAACAATTGAAGTGGAAGTAGAGCACCCTCCATTAGGGTTGGCAAATACCAAGGGATCAAGAGACTTTGATAGAGGTCCTCTAATCGAGGACATTGCTAGGGAGCTCCAAAATATTAAGCTCCCAGAGTTTGCTGGAGGTTGTGCCAGCGAACGTGCAGAAGCCTAGTTAGAAGGAATGAGAAGGTGCTTCGCACTAAGAGATTATACTTGCAATTCAAAAGATGAAATAGCGATATTCCAACTCAGAGATAGTGCTCTAAATTGGTGGGGTAACTTAGAGCGTCAAATACACCTCACTCCATACACAGTTACTTGGGTTTATTTGAGGAGAGATTCAGGAAAAAGTACCTATCAGCATATTATGAAGAACAATAGGTAGGAGCCTTCCATTCTTTGGTACAGGGAAATCGTACGGTAGAAGGATATGAGATTAGATTCATGGAATTGGTCAAGTGTGTCTCCTACATGGATACTGATCACTGCCAAGCAGATCGTTTCATTTATGGGTTGAACCCTAAGATTAGGGAAATGGTGTAGATGTGGAAACCATCGTCAGTTGTAGAAGCTATGGAACATGATCGTTATGTTGAAGAGCACTTAGAATTAAAGGGTGGAAACAAAACCATTTTTCCACAACAACCAAGGTTTACGGGGAAGGCCCCTTGTACCCTCCCTAGGGGAGGAAGTTTGAGGCCATCGCCATATGGAAACAGGGTTGTAACTAGAGCACCAACATTGGGGATTTCAATGGTTACTAGTGCAGCTTCACCCGTAGCTTCAAGGACGTGCAAATCAAGGTCATACTTGAGGAGTAACAAGTAAGGGTAGGGGTCCCAGGGGAAGGGACTCTTTCCAAAGAACTCCACAATTTTTTTTTCAAAGTCTACCACACATAACTTGTTGGGGATGTGAGGGACCTCATTACTAGAGTGATTGTCCTAAGTTACAAACTGGTAACAATTGTAGAGAAGGAAAGGCACCAATGGGTGGAGAAAGTAGTCACATCGAATCTATGTAGTAGTTGATAACCAACAAGTTGAATTCCAATCTGCCACGGTAGAAACCTCAGGTATGATAAACAAAGTAAAAGTTAAAATTTTGTTTGATTCTGGTGTTGCAGATAGTTTCATTTCGCTAGTTGCATTAGAAAAACGTGGATTGGCAGCCTATGAGCATGATGACTTTAAGAAAGTTGAGATGGTGTCTAGGATAAAACAAGTAGTAGGACCCAGTGTTGACCAATGTCAGGTAAACCTCGGGGTGTGTATAACTAAGTTGAAAGCATACATCATGACATTGGGGATGTATGATGTAATTATTAGAATGGACTGGCTAGAAGCTCATCAAGCTTTGGTAGACTATTTCAAGAAGAAGGTGATTTGTTTAGATGATGAAGGTAGGTCAATTGAGATTTTTGGAATCAAGAGAGGAGTGTCCCTACGATCCATATCCATGATGAAGGTAAAATGTTGTCTCCGACAAGGTTGCAAACTATATGTGGTCGAGGCTATAAGTGACCAGAAAGGACCCTCCCTAGATCAACACCCAATTTTGTCAGAATTCAAGGATGTTTTCCCTAAGGAATTTCCTGGATTAACTCCTGTAAGGGAGATTGATTTCAGAATCATCCTAAAACCTGGTGCAGAACCAATATCTAAGACACCCTATAGGATGATAACTTCGAAACTTTGTGAGTTCCAGATGTAATTAAAAGAGCTTTTAGACTTTGGATTTATTAGACCTAGTTTTTCACCTTGGGGTGCAACAGTGATTTTCGTCAAGAAGAAGGATGGTTCCTTAAGGATATGCATACATTATAGGGACTTGAATAGATCCACAATAAATAATAGGTACCCGATACATAGAATAGATGACATATTTGATCAAATGAAGTGAGAAATGGTTTTCTCAAAGATCGATCTATGATCTAGCTACCACCAATTAAGGATTAAGGAAGGTGACATCTCCAAAAAATTATTTCAAACTCGGTTTGGGCACTACGAGTCCGTAGTTGTTCCATTTGGTTTGATCAATGCACCAGTAGTATTCATGAGCCTCATGAATGGTGTGTTCAGGAAGTATTTGGACCAATTTGTGCAAGTCTTTGTGGATGACATTCTTGTGTATTCCAAGAATGGAAAGGAGCATGAAAAGCACCTAAGTGTTGTATTGACTTGCTTAAGGGAAAATCAACTATACGGAAAATTTTCAAAATGTTCCTTCTTTCAGAAGAAAGTTCATTATCTTGGGCACATCATTTTAGGAGAAGGGATTTCTGTTTACCTAGAAAAGGAAAAGGCCATAATGGAGTGGCCATTACCAAAAAATGCTCATGAGGTGCATAGTTTTATGGGGCTAGCAGGTTATTATCACAGGTTTGTGGAAGGGTTTTTGAGGATTGCAAAACCCATCACCACATTACAGTGAAAATGGGTCAGGTATGAATGGACATATGAATGCGACACTGCATTCAATGAACTAAAGAGGTTACTAACTAGTGCACTTATCCTTCAAGTATCGGACATGGGAAAAGAATTCATTGTCTACACCGATGCTTTGAAGCAAGGATTGGTAGAAGTATTGATGCAAGAAGGCGAAGTAATAGCTTACGTAGCTAGAAAATTTAAGAAACATGAAGAGTTGTATGCTACCCATGACTTAGAGTTAGTAGCAGTGATGTTAGCTTTGAAACTATGGAGACACTACCTCATTGGGAGAAAATTTGAGTTAAGAACAGATCATTAAAGCCTGAAGCAGCTCTTCACTCAAAGGGATTTAAATGCTAGATAAAGGTGGTGGAGCAAATTTATGAGTGAGTATGATTTTGAGATCTCGTACATTAAGGGAAAGGAGAATGTGGTGGTCGATGCACTAAGTAGGAGGCCACGAACCTTCTCCTTAGTACCCTTGTGGGTCAATTTGAGGGAACGTGTGTTGGATAAACTCTTTGAAGATAGTTGGTGTCTAGGTTATATCAACCCTTCAGAGTGGAAAGCAGATAACAACAAAGTTTGAGGGATATGTCCTTGAACTAGATGGACTATTGAGATTTCAAGGGAGAATGCACATACCTAAGGAAGGGGGTATAAGAAGGACCATTCTTGAAGAGTCACATAGAGCACTCTATTGTGCACTTCCTGGAGTGAAGAAGATTTATGTGTACATGAAGAAACTCTTCTTTTGGGCAGGCATGAAGCATGACATAGTCAAGTTTGTCGCCAAATGTCTTGAATGTCAATGAGTGAAAGCTGATGATCGCCATCTAGTAGGACTCCTACAACCACATGACATCCCTATGTCTAAATGGGAGGTCATTTCTGTGGATTTTGTTGTGGGTTTTCCACTCACGTCACAGAGGCACACTATTATATTGGTTGTAGTTTATAAATTGACCAAAAGTGCCCCATTCATCCTAGTAAGAGACACTTATGATGTTACTGATGTGGCACGAGTTTTTATAAGTGAAGTTATTCAACTACATGGGTTACCCACAAAGATCATTTCTGATAGAGATTCTCGATTTACATCTAGGATTTGGCCAAGTTTTTAGTCAACACTAGGGACTCCGTTGAACCTGTGCACTACATATCATACAGAAACAGATGGGCAGACTAAAAGAGAAAATCAGGTTATGGAAGACATGCTTAGAATGTACGTCATGGATAATCATACTCAGTGGGAAAGGTACTTACCATTGGTAGAGTTTGCCTATAATAAAAATTACCACAGTTCAATCAGAATGCCTTCTTATCTAGCTCTATATGGGAGGCCATGTAGGATACCATTGTGTTGGGAAAAGTTGGAGGAATGAGTAATAGTTGGGCCAGAATTAGTTCAAGAAATGGAGGAATAGGTAAGACAGATTTGACAAAGGTTAAAGGAAGCACAAGATAGCTAGAAGAGTTATGTTGATTCACATAAAGTTATGAAGTAGGAGACCAAGTTTTTATTCGTATCTGACCCAACAAAAGCACCATTCGGTTTGGGAAAGGACAAGGTTGTCACCTTGATTTGTAGGACCTTTTAGGATCAAGGAGAATATTGGACCAATTGTCTATCATCTTGTATTGCCACCCCATTTGCATAAAATTCATGATGTTTTTTATGTATCTATTTTACGACATTATGTTTCTGATGAATCTCACAAACTAGATTGGAGGGAATTGCAGGTCTTGGATGTGGAAATCATAATGGTCGAACCATTATGCATTTTGGACCATAGGGTTTGACAACTTAGACGTCACATGGTGCACCAGGTTAAGGTCCAGTGGGACAAGTATATCCCAAGATCTGTTACGTGGGAGAATGCAGAGACTATACGTCGTGACTACCCCTCACCTTTTGAGCGTATGTGATGCCCATTTTGACTTAGATAGATACCTATGCTAAGGCTCTATTTGTAGTTCCATGTTATTTATTTATGAACGCTATGTAATATTGATGCATTTAGTTGGACAGGTGAAACTACTTATATAAATCATTAGATGGATTAGGTATTGATGATTGAAATGTTTGACGTATGACCTAAAGTACGATTTACTTGGTTATAATTTATCTAGTGCATAACTTATCAGAGTTATTATTGTTTCATGTATGGCTTAAGTGGATATGATTTATCTAATGGATGGCTTAGTGAAATTGTGATTTATCTAATGTAAGATATATTTCCAGTATGAACTACAAAATTGACATGTGGATACTAGACTTAATAACATGATGTTTAATATCACTTATTTATATAAATTTTGTTGTTATATATATGCATGAATGAGAACTAACATTGGAAAGAACTATATAATAACCAAGATATACTCTTCCATTGGGGAAGGTCGAGATATCTAATAAGGAAACATATGATGTACATTGTTCTATTAAATTTTGTATCTACATGATATGCACTCTTATGACATGGGTAAAATGTAAATGGCAGGTGAAAAGACTAATTGACTGGATTATTCGATGACAAGTAACCAACTAGAATTGTAATGTGGTCCATATTAGGGTGTTGACCCTAGTTGTGAGGAGGGGTGGAGGTATTTCCGACCGTGTAACCTCCAAACCTGAAATTGTGGGAGGGCAGTGATGGACACGCTCTCCTAGACGTGTGATGACGATTACTAGTTGCATGTTGGGGAAGTTAGGTTGATATAGTTGACACTTCCACCATATTGGTTTTATCTGTGGTTAGATTGTTATAGTCGATGCCATAGTATATGGTAGTAGAGGATGGATAGGGTGGGAGTGGAAGCAAGTTAAGAAGGATAGGTGGATATAGATTAGTTGGAGACTCTTGATGGGAAGTGGTATCATTGTATGGATTACTTAATTTTACTACTATAACTCTCTCTCTATTTTTGTTATGCCTTATTGTCAAACTTCTTTCGAACTCCTTGTATCTTTTTCACTCTAACTTTGGGACGAAGTTTTCTGAAGGAGGGGGGTATGTAATGCCCTAATTGATATTATCATGCTAATTTTTATTAGTGTTTAATTAACGTGAAAATATTGACTTATAATTATCAAGAAATATTGGTATATATCTACATTTGTAAAACTGTAATTTTATTTTACTGATATGATTTTTATTATTGTTATTATTCAATCCCCAACTTGACATCTTCTCAAATTTAATTTTGGATAGGATATGGTCTCCTCCAATTTATTTCAAAATTTAATATCCATATCCCAAGATGTCTTTTCAAATCTAGTTTTGAGAAGATATGGCCTTCTATAATTAATTTCCAAATTAAATATCCATATTCCAAGGCGTCTTCTCAAAATCCACTTGGGAGAAGATATGGTCTTCTCCAATTTAATTCTAAATTAAATATCCATATTTTATTCCCAAAATGTCTTTTCAAATCTACTTTGAATAAGATATGGTAAGAAAATTCAAGGATATTAAATGAAAGGATGAGGGGGTAGTCATGACATTAATGTTAGGTGGTTGTGGTGGATGGGAGGAAGAGACATAAAAGGGGAAGTATGATGAGAGGAGAGAGGGGATCCTTGGTCTTGGTTTTTTGTTTTGGAGGATTCTGTTTTGGGGGAGGAAAGGGGAGAAAGAGAAGGGAGAGAATGGAGAGATAAATGAGGGAATACAAACTTGGATTTGAAGAGTGTTTGTTTAACTAGGACACACTACATCTAGTTGGACTTGGGCTCGGAGGGCTAGGGAACCTATGGAGGTTCCCTGGGTGAGGAAATCATTCCTAGTTGGCTGGGAGGTAAATTCAGTCGAGTAGTCGAGAGGAGCATCCCAACAGAGTCAGGAGCATCTTAACCAAGCTATTGGAACAGGTATTCTTCTGTTTATTGATTACTTATGTAAATGGTTGAAATGAAATTTTTACTTGTTTAATATGTTGTAAATAAATTTTAATTGTATATTATCATCAAATAAATGTTGATTTATAATTAAGTTATTTTCTTTCTTATTGTGTTTAAATTAAATAAATTTAGTTT
>APFE031706178.1:742-20372 GCA_000404065.3 Pinus taeda
CTACCTGCAGAGAGCTACAACCCTCTCTCGTTCTCTAGCTTTTCTTGGAAGGGAGCTACAACCCCCTTAGCTCTTGTACTAGCTGGGATACTAGTATGCAGGCTACTACCTGCAGAAGGCTACAACCTTCTCTTTGCTTCTAGGGACCATGTTTCATAAATTTTCAGACTGGATCCATGAACATCAATCAATCATCAAGAATTTCTGTATCAAACAATCTCCTTTTCACCAATTAACACTAAATCAAATAGACACTTCTCTGACAATTGTACCCAGAACACGGTAACAGTAACCACACACCAAATTCTGAACCCAGAACGCTGCAGCAATAAACAGAAGTAGCTAGAACACAATTTAAGAGACATAAGCTACTTTAATAACCAGAAACCTGCGTGCATACGCTTCTGTGTTTGGACCAACCTGTGTATACGTTGTTTTTAGTCACAGAACTAGCGTGTATACGTGCCTTCTCTTCGCTGAACCTGCGTACAAATCTATAAAGGATAATTCACTCTTCCAATAATTCAGAAATTAGTTAACCTAGATTACCAAATTTATAGATCAAGCATGCACCACATATAACAGATCAAAATCATTCAAAGATACTATTATTCAAGCCTTAAGATTTTGACCCTTTAATAGAACTTATCCTTCTCCTTGCACTCAGGTTCCTCCTTCATTCAGATCCAAATCTGCACCATAACCCAATCCCCAGTATTCCAGATCTAGCACTTTATCAGATATTCAATTAATTTAGATTATCCTTTGCCAAATGATCTCCTTCCTCTTTTATAGTCTTAGGCCTTTCACAATACCACGGTCCTAAACCATAACAAATCAATACCATGGACTCAATACTTGGGATCAACACTTCTGACGAGATACCATGGCCCAAAAACCATAGGTCCAAATACCAAGGACTAAATACCATGGACCAAAAATAAGTTCTCCCACATGTATGCGCTTTTTCTTGCGTGAAAGTGCATGTATATGCATACACGACTTCGAAATGTCTAACCGACGTGTATACGTGGCTTCGTCAAGGTGAACCTGCGTATATATATTTTTCTTCTTTCTGAGTGCCTGAACTGTGATCTGTCACCAGAGTGAGTTGCCATCAAGGACAACACCTGTGCCATAGCGCCAAACTTGTGCCATAGCGCCAAACTTGTGCCATAATGCCAACATGATCATACACGTTCAATGTGACAACACAACAAATTTCAACCTTGAATTGCATACAAACATGCTAAACTAGAATGGAATTAAAACAATAAGCCTTTATCAAAATTTGCATTTCATTTACAAGGGATAAATACACTTATTTTTTCCACCTAAATGCGCTGAGAACTTAAGAAGGGAACTCCACTCTCTCCCTAACCATAAGCACATCTACATTGTAAATTTCTTGTAGTTGAGCACCACTGAGTTAGATCCAATGTTTGAAGTATGCTCCACTAAGGAAATTTATCCAAAGGGTCAATTAGGGTATGGGGTATGAAGGCCATTCTCCTTCACTTATAAAAACTATTAAAAGCCTTTTTCACTACCTTGCATTTTGTATACACAACTATGTACAACAAGTACAAGAGTCACAGATGGCTAGAGTAGTTGGACTTTAAACTAAGAACTAAAAATGTAAACATTAATTGATTGGATGAAGAACGGATGACACATATACATGGTTCTAAGGGAAGAGGGAGCTCTCTTGTTTGAGAAGCCACCAAATTTCCCTGGAATTTGTGCTTGGAGATGATTTTGATTCAATTAGGCTACTAACACCTGAAAAAGAGTTATAATATTGGATGGGAGTAGAGAGGGGTGAGGGAAGGTGCCCATTGTTGGTGTTCATATATGAATTATAGAATTCACCCTTTTCCCACATTAATTATTAACTCGGGGCTTGTCTGGCTATTTCAAGGCTACCATGCAAGGTCTATGCAAGCCATTGTTTCCCTACCCAACATTGAACATTCAATCAACAATATAACAATGTGTAACAACAAGAAATAACAGTAACAACAATCAGAGTAACAGTAAATAGGATTCATAACAACACAAACTTAATGAACCATTACATCGATAAGGAAATAAGCATAAAAAAAATAAATATATTCACACCACTAATCCAATATCACTTGGTGAGGAGAGTGGGCCCAACTCCCTGATCAGGGATATGGAAAAAGATCAAAGACTAGTTAATACTTAAAAGATCAAGATTGCATTAATAAAAATGAAAATGCAAAACTCTATTGTTACATTCTCAGAACTCTCGTGTCTCTTTCTAGTGGTGGCTACTTTTCTAGCCACGTAATCTTACTTATACACTTCAATATTACAAATATGGTGTCAACGATTTCTAGAGATAATGACAGGTGTCTACCTACAAATACACAACGATCATTTTATACATAAATAGAATATGAAGATAGAAAATACATTGGTCCAACAAGCTCTTTTTGGTTGAATCATCGTTACAGCTAACATCATGATATAGTGCTTCCAGCTCATCAATAACTGTACATTGAATTGTATTTTGTTGATCATCACCCTTTTGAATTTGCAAAGAAACCTGGGTTAGCAAGTCACATAAGCAACACTCCCCTAGGACTACGCTTCATCAACTAATAATTCACAAAGACATGACAACTAGATATACCTTCGTTGCTCAAGATACAAATTAACCTTGCAAGGACATGAAATAGGCGAAGGAAAGGGATAAAAAGGCAGGTAAAAAGTAGGCAAATTTAGTAACCAACATCTCCCCCCAACTAGCTTTTCTGCATGTCCTCATGTAACTCATTTTCTATGTAGGTCTGGGTTGGAACCACTGTGGTTAGCATGAAGCTGTGTAAGGTCATATCTCACGGTGATATCTGTCTTGGGATGTTTGAAACCATTGTTACAAATGATGTCCTTCCACCAGTCTTCTGATGTCACATTGGCTGGTATGTACTACTTAGAAGGCAGCCAAATAATGGGAAATTTAAATCTCAAACCTGTCCACTAGGTCCCACAGTGTCATATGCATGCAATTTAGCACAGAATTCACTCCAAAGCCTGAGAAAAATTAGGTGCCCCAAAAGGTTCACGTACCCTCATTGTTGATGATGACAACATCCATCGTCTCTAACATGCATCCCGGGCTTCCCCCTAACAAGTAAGAATTTGCCTTGTACGCATGTCAATACATCATTTCTATGTTGTCAATGTCTGGTCATTTCCTCCTTCCAGTTGCAGAAATGTGTGATGGTTGCTATAAATATCCACTAACTGATAATGTTCCATTTTGATCACAAGTGGCCGATTTCTTTGATTCTCTTTGAACATGTCAAAGGCTTTCTTCCATTTAACTTGATTAATGATGAAGGAAGTAAATTCTCTCAGTCGAATTTCCCCCACATATGGGACTAGATTGAATGACTGATCATTCTCCAAGATATAATTATGCATATAAAGTTCACACATCAAGTGTTGGTTCAATAGGTTGTGAGCTCTCGGGAGTCGTAGGGGCTGCATAGGATCTTCTATGTCATGGCTAATTTCCTGGTGGGTACTTTCTAGAAATAAAAATAGATATTTCTCAAGAAGAAACAATGCATAGCTATTAACAAGAGATTAGCACGCCATTACCTTCTGCACTTGTGCGAACATTTCATCCTTGTCAGCCTCTAGTAACTGTACTTTCCCTTGTAATTATTCAATATTTTTCTGTTGTTTTTCTTGTTTCTTCTTAGCTTTCTCTATCTAGGTGACATGATCAACTACCACCCTTATTGCTGGTTCCCAAATTCCTTTTACTTCTTCCTGGTGATCCTCCAAAGAGATAGATCCTTGCTGAAGATGACATGCAATGGTTCTCCATTTTTGAATCTCTATGATCAGTAGAAACTCCTGAGAAAAACAAATGAAAAAATGACTCAGTCTGTGTGGTTTTTGAGGTTGTCGACCTATCTTCAGTTTGTACTGTTGCCAAAGTTGTTTTGTCTCTGGGAGTCATGGTTGCTTGATTGACATTCCTCCTTTTCCTTCTTGCTCATCTCTATAAGCATAATACTTGTCTCCTCAATTTGGTAATTTCCATTCTTAATTGCATGTTTTCTCTAAAAAGTGAATGGTATCGATCCTGGATGGAGGCCTTCATTTTTGCACATTTTCAAGGAATTCCTATTTAATAATGACCTCCTCCATTGGTCTCATGGCTGATGTCAGGTTTAGCAGATTGACGTCAACAAACTCATCATTTGGTTCTTGTTTTACCCTTATTTCTTCCATTTGTTCAATAACTAGAGGGCGGCTCCAGTGCCTTCTTCTACAGGTCTTGGTACCTCCACATTTCCTCCAAATGGCACAAAAGCTACTGCAGATCCCTGAAGAGTAGTATCAACAACATTTTCTTCCTGTGGTCATTCTGTTGCCCTATTTCCTCCTTCCACTTGATCAAGAATTGATTATGGCCCTTGCGGGTTAGTACCAACAAGCATGTCTCTTTCCAACTACTCTGGGGTTGACAGTGAAATAGTGTCAACAACAATTTCTTCAATTTTCTCACCTATCAACACTGGTTCTTGTGTAACAGTGTCGACAATGATTTCTTTAATTTTCTCACTGGTCGACACTAGTTCTTGTGTAACGGTGTCAACAATGATTTCTTAAAATTGCTCACTGATCGACATTGATTCTTGTGTAACAGTGTCGAAAATGATTTCTTCAATGTGCTCACAAGTCGATATTGGTTCTTTTGTAATAGTGTCAGGGGTGGCTTCTTCTCCCATTGGCTCAGCGGTTGACACTAGTTCCTCTGTATCAATGTCAAGGGTAACTTCTTCTTCCTCTGGCTCAGTGATTGACACTGGTTCTTGTGTTACAGTGTCAACAGTGGTGCTTTCTCCTATAATTTATCCTACAAACTTTAATATCAAAGGAGAGATTCTTTCTCTTAGTGTGCGGGTAGGAGAGTGGAATTTCCTTGCCCCTTTTGGCAGGGAAGCAGGGAGCAAAGAACAATGGGTAACTTCCTCAATTTCCATTCTTCCAATGCCTTTTGCCTCCGTTTCTCCAATTTTGTCTCTATCCCCCATATCAGCTAGTTGTTCTATCATTTCTTCCTCCCTTACTTCCTCTTCTTCTTTCAAGCCTTGTGCCCATAACTCGCCCAATTGTTTGGAAGTTGATGTCGGTTGTTGTGTAACAACATTAACTCCAATCCCTTCCTCTATCAGTAATTCTTCCCTTTCTTATTCCATCGCTTGTTTCCCCAATTCCCCCAATTGTTCTGAAGTTAACATTGGTTCTTGTGTAATAGCATTGACTGCGACTCCTTCCTCTGCCAACAATTCTTCCTCAATCCTTGCTGGCATCATAGCTACAAGCTCTGCTTATGATAATTCAATGATTTATGGCCAAGCCATGGGGGTCTATAATAGGGCATGCACCACCAACAACCTAACAAGCCCATGGTTTGTGGGGACTTCCAATGCTTGGCATGACTAGCACGTAGACCCTACCATTAATAGAAGATTGTTCCAAAGGAAAAAATGGAATGTTTAGAGAATTCATTTGACGAAACCAGAGACATGCAAGAAGCTTAAAATGATATTTAAATAGAATAGAAATACTACCTTCATAGGTAATGTATCACATGATGAAGTATGCAACCTCGGCCCATGGATGCGGAAAATATTTTTGGTCATATCCTCTCCCCTTCTGAACCACAATTTCTCCTGCCTACAAGAACAATTCCAGAAATTATGGCAAGGGCGTTTTTTGGGAAAACCATTTCTTCCCTCCTTGAGGCAATCCGCTAACAGTCGAGATGATTCCTTATGTTATAGGAATGTCTAGTTTGTAGACTCTAGAATAATTCCCTTCCAAATTCAATGCAAACCCGACTATAATGCCTTTGTCAAACCCCTGCAACCTCTCAAAGTAGATGTGTCATTCGGTGTCCTAAAAATATTTCCATACATCCAGGTGATGCCGAACCTATATTGTATCTTCCAGCTCATGCCTAATAGCTTAACCACCCATTCCACCAGTTTCTTTATAGCATCACTCAAAGTAGCAGAAAAACCATTGAGGGGGTGTTAGCTGGTAAAGTTATGGTGACAGGGATTGCGGTAACAAGGAATGAGGTGGCAAGGAAATATGGAAAAAGGTCATGGGAAAACCAATGGAAAATCCATGATGATTATAGTAACTAATCTGACGCATTGGAAAAGACCACAAATTAATGTTGTTGTACATGATTCAAGTTCCAATGTGTGTGGATAAGTGAGCAAAGTATGGTGGGGATCATGGATTGATATAGATTACAATGGTAATGATACTAGGATGTACAAGTTGGTGTGTAGTTTAATAGCAATTATGGTATGATATTATTGCTATTAAATATGATATTTTTTCTATTAAATGCAATACCTTCCCCCAACTAAGGGATGACCCTCCTCGGTCATGGTTGGTCATGTCATAAGTGAAATAGCAACCAAATCCACGAAGTCGGTCAGGGACGTACCTGGTGACTTACCTTGACAAAGTATCATCATGGGTGGAGTAACAACACCGGTGGAATAACCACACCAAAGGAGTAACAACATCGAATGAGTAACAACATTGGCAGAGTAACAGCACCGACGGAGTAATAACACTTGCAAAGTAACAACTTCGGTGGAGTAACAAAACTAGCGAAGTAAAAATGTCGATTGATTCAGGTGGATATTGGTGGCCACCCATCTATTCAACTTGGACTCCCATCATTGTTTCTTTCATTTTTTTAGTTTCCTTATTTGTAGCACAATTTACTATTTTTGGCAGTTTTTTGGGTCCTGAACTTCCGGAGCCATTTTGAGGCCCTAAATGACGTTTTTTAGGAAAACCAAGACCAACATGGGTCTCTATCTAACGTTGGTCATTCCAAATTTGTAGTCCTTAGTTCTAATGAGGTATTGTGCCGGTCAAATGGAGATCGTATGCCAAAATTACAACCCCAGAAAGTTGATGTACCAATTTACCCAACGGGGCCTATAGTTTGGCACTTCATCTCCTAGGGTTAGGTTTTTGGATGTTTAGGGTTTTCCATTGTTTCTTTAATAATAAATAGGCCTTTGAGACTCATTGTAACACAGTTCAGGGGCATGTAGCCACCACATCTCTTCTTAGAGATAAGTTACCATCGCCCGAGCTAGCCTTATTTCCATTATGTTTGTAAGCATATTTCAGTATTTGATATTAATGAAATGAAGTGTTATTTCTACTGCATCTTTGTATTTATAGTTATATCTGTAATTTGTTGTGTTCCTATTTAAATCTAGATCATCGATGAAGTGTCAGCATCAGCAGAGTAACAACACCAGTGGAGTAACAACACCTCCAAGAAAAGTACTAAGAGTAGTAACAACATTTTGTTATTATATTTATATATATATATATATATATATATATATATATTTATATAAATTTAATTTTTTTGTGTTATTATTATTATGTTTTTTTTAATTATTATTAAAATCAAAGGTGTAGAGGAAGAGTTATCTTCACAAACAATTTCAAAGCTAGAGCTATCAAAGAAATGCTTAATAAAGGAGTCCCTAGAAGCTGGAAAGTGGTACAATCTAAGGCGATGTCCATTTATAATCAAAGGAGTATGTGCCTCAACGATTGCTACAAGTTTAACATTCCCAATATCAAACACTATGTCAACTTCATACAATCCCATCCATCTAGAGTAGAGCTTTCCCTTAAATTCATAGAACCGAAAGTCATAGAGTAATGCCCAATATCCTTTTAGAAACACCTTTTTCTTAATGAATTTGTCGTGCCACTTGGTTCGCTGATGTTGGATTGCAACATTATTCTGTACAACTATCAAACAAATTTCATATAACTCATTTGGTTGTTCCAGATGGTGTTTTTGGACTGCTGAAAGATCCAAAACTACTTCAAGAGCTGTACTGAGTGTCTTAATTTCGAATTCCACTAGAAACAAACAATATTTCCCATAGACAAACTCATATGATGAAAATCCTATTGTATTCCACCATGTCATTCTATATGCCCAAAGTGCTTTAGGAAGTTTTTCAGCCCAGTTTTGACGATCGTTTGCCATAGTCTTTGTGAGGATATTCTCCAATACCCTATTTGTGCTCTTTACTTAACCATTCACGTGAGGATGATATGGAGATGTCACCCTATGTTTGATGTTGGACGCCTAATCCTCTATGGGTTAGTGTGGAAGCATAATAGACTAAGGAAGTTCAAGAGACCTTGGGATGTGGAACCCAACAGTCACACCATGTACTATAAATGTATATCATTTGTTAATAAAAAATGTACTCTCATGTTTTATCTTTCATACTCCTTCTGCCATGTGTGCGTTTAACATGGTATCAGAGTAGGCGTATTCCTACCCTTCATAACTACTTTGAGCCATTTGTTTTATGGCCTTTCTGTGCAGGTCATTCTGCCATCACTTCAACATTTCATGAATATTTTCTCAGCTAAATTCTAGCTACAACCTCTGTCATTTCTCCAGCGCCAGTTTTGGCCTCCCACTTTAATTTGTAACTCTTATTATGCCTATGTTCAGCATTTTTGTAGGCTGACATCTCTGTCAACTCCCTGCAAAATCTCATTCATTGTTGAAGTGTGTTATTGCATTGAAGGAGTCGATTGGTGCGTCGAATGGTGCATTGAGGGAGTCGATTGGAGCTAGTTGTTGCCTGGAGGTATTGTGGAGTGAGTTGGGGTCAAAACTCTTGGCACTGCTAGTGGTTTGACATGTTTGGTGTACATTCACAGACTCCAAATGTTGTTTGAAGGAATGTTGAGGACTGTGTCCGAATGTTGCCACAATGTGTAGGAGGAAGGAAGGTCGATATTCAGGCCACCTTGGTGGCTTTTGCAGCAAGTGGACGAATGGTAATTGATTACATATAATGTTGTGGTTTTACATTAAACGTTGAATGCATTGGTATCTTGTTGTCATAACTCAACATACCTCTCCATCTGCTCTCCATACTTCTGCAAATTAAACACAGCACCATCACCTGTCCCTAGCTCCTATATTACGTTGAACGTTGTCTGGTTAATACACAGTTTTTGTACTACCACTTATTTCATAACCGATGCTATCATAATACTCTTTATCCTCTCACGAGTCATCTCAATGATATGTGTTGGATAGATTTTGTTCAGGCCACATTTTTTTTTATCCAGCTTACATTGCAATGGTAAAATTAGTACATGATACTCCGTGTTTCCTGTAATTCGTTATTTGCCGGAAAATTTCTATGTGGATGTTGTGTGTGTGTATGTTACCATGGAAATATCTCTTGCCATTAATATACACCCTCAACGAAAATTTAATACCGTGGCTTCTGATATAGAGTTCATCCGATGTAAATTGATGGCAAATGCGACAGTATAGATTTAATACTGCACATTGTGATATAGAGGCCATCGAATTTGAATTAATTGCAAATCCAACGATTCAGATTTAATACTTCGATTTTTAATTGCGTGCAAATCCATCAAGTTATATGGTGGAGGAGATCTAGCAGGAACTTGCAAAAGCAAGATATTTAGAGTGGGAGTCTACTTCATGCCTTCGTCTACAAAAACAACAAGAGTTAAGAGAAATTTGTGAAAGGGCATTGTAACACGAATTAGAAAGTACATCTAATAATGGGGTTACAACAAGCACACAAAGTGATGGTAGAGAATCAAATGATTTGGAAGGAAAATTTGAAAGCTGTGAAAACAAGTCGAGTCAGAAATTACTCACAAGGAATGACTGAAATTACTCTCTGTCATGTTTGACAAAGCAACGAAGGCGGATATTCCTAAAGAGGTACCTAAATATCTGTGTTGCAAAATTACATTGGACATCTTTTGGGATCCAGCGGTAACTCCTAGTGGAGTTACATATGAGAGAGCAGTTATTTTGTAACATCTACGGAAGGTTGGGAACTTTGATCCAATTACACGGGAGCCACTTAAAGCTGAGAAATTGGTCCCGAATTTGGCTATTAAGGAAGTTGTTCAAGACTTTTTAGGAAAGCATGGCTAGGGTTACAAAATGATATGAAACCAAAACATTTGGAGACTTCCTTGTATAATAATGTTGACTTCTTTAGGAGCATGAATCAGAGGTTTGGAGTTGGTGTTATAAAATATGTTATGTTAGATGTTCTTCAACCAATCAAGTGGTATTATGGTGTTTAAATTATATTGGTTTATTGATACACTGATATGGGTTCACCACCCGAGGTTTTGATTTTCATCACAAAGATGTAGATTATATCCATCAGTGCTCGAGTCTGTCATACAATAATGAATGAATTCTTTGATCCATATGTACAACAGTTTGATAGGCAAGTAATCAATAGTATATCTTGTCCAATTTTTGGTCGAGCTCGGAGTGTAGCATTGAGCAGTTGTCAGCACATTATTTAATTTTATAAACAATTGTCTATTATTTAATTTGGAGAGTGGAGACTATTGAGAGATTCTTTGTCTTAGCATTGTATTAGAGTTTGGAGTGCGTTGAGATCCTCATTGTTTTACTATTTTTTAGGGTAAAAAAAAAAATGGCTCCAATTGGTGCAATATTAGAGTCACTGGACAATGTAATACTCTCTACTATGGATAATACAATCAAAATCAGCAAGGTTTTTCTCACTGATATCCACAGTTGTTTACAAGATGTACATGACAAGGTTGAATTTTTAGAGTTTGAATCTCAGCTTCAACAAGAAGAATTAAAACAAAGGAGTCATCATTCTGAACCTGTTTCTGTTCAAAACAATGAAACATACTCCCATAAACAACAAGTCAATATTGTTGAATCTCATTCAAATCCAGTGCCCAATAAAGCAACAGTTGTACATGCAGATGCAGAAATTCAGTCTGACTTCCCAAGTCGGTCATCAGATCTTGGGAAGAGCTTGTCCACAACAAGCACAGAACTGGTCTTGGATATGACAAGGATGTGTCCTTTCATATTCTAGACTACTCCAAACCAATCCAATTTCAAAGTGTTGGATTTCTTCACGGCGGTTCATCTTCACCTGCTCCTCATGACAATTCACCTCTACCTGTTCCAAAATATGCCCCTCTTCCATAGCAACAACAACAGATTGTGAAATGACAATGTTGTGACTGAGTTGGCCATCTAAAAGATCACTATTTTAATCTTCATCCATGTAAGAATTGTCATAAAACTAGCCATTCTTCAAACGAATGCTTCATAAAAAAACATCCTGCAAGAACAAAGATTCATCTTGGGTGCATCGCTTCTTGGCAATGGGCATCAACAGCTAAGAAGATATTCCAGTCACATGTTAGAACTTGTTCTAGAGTATTGAACAGTCTTGCAGTTGAGTTTTCTCCATCATCTCACCCTGACGGGGGGAAATGATGGTCATCTACAAGATTTAAAGCCACATCAAGTGAGCCTGAGCCACAACCTGCCACACCAGTTTCAGAGTTGTAGCCAGAGATAAAGATGCCCCTAAGCATGCCTTCAGTTGGCAATGCCTCTTAAAATAATTTGGGACATTTCCTCTAGAAGAAGACTTCAGCTTCTTGCCAATTTTGGAATAATTCCAGGAACAAAATTGGGGACACTTCCTCTAGTAGAAGACTTCAGCTTCTTGCCAGTTTCGGAAGAATTCCAAGAACAAAATTGGGGACACTTCCTCTAGTAGAAGACCTCAACTTCTTGCCAGCTTTGGAAGAGTTCCAGGAATTTCATTAAGAATTCCAAAGTTGTTGGTCATCCTTAAACCTTCACAGGTTGAGAAATCCCTTTTCAGGTTGAGGTTCTCCTTTTATACGAGGTGAGACCTCCCTTTATTGGTTGAAGGTTTCCCTCTTCAAAACATCAAGAGCACTTCCTCTAGCAGAAGACTTTAGCTTCTTGCCAATTTTGGAAGAGTTCTAGGAATCGCACTAATCATTCCAGTGTTGGTGGTCATCCTTAAACCACCACACTTTATACCAATATTTCAGAGAGCACATTCAACCTAGTGCTGCCATGCATTTTTGCACATTTTGTATTACATCTCTCTTCTTAGACTCATACATAATAATTCAGATTAAGGGGGGGAATGTTGGACACCTAATTCTCTATGGGTTAGTGTGGAAGCAGAATAGAATAAGGAAGTCCAAGAGACCTTGGAATGTGGAACCCAATGGTCACACCATGTACTATAAAGTATATCATTTGTTAATAGAAAATGTACTCTCATGTTTTATCTTTCATACTCCTTTTTCCATGTGTGTGCTTAACATTTGATTCCGTAATTCTTCAATTCTTCATGAGCGTTGCTATTAGATGTGGTGTGAATTGTGCCCCTCCATCTGAAACTATCTCTCTAGGAGCTTTGTACCAACCGAAAATTTCTTCGAAAGAGACAACTTGTTTTGTGGATTTTGTGACTACTTTGGCTTCTACCCACTTTGTCACATAATCTGTGCAAACTAGAATGTGAATTTTCTGGTGTGAAGGAGGATTGAACGGCCCAACAAAATTGATAACCCATTTCTCAAACTACTCAATAACTAATTGAAGTTGTAACAACATATCATCTGACCAATCAGGCTGACCCATCCGTTGGCAACTATCACACCCTCAAGTCATGTATAGAAGAGGTATCCCTCTATCCATGAGTAACGGACACTATGATGGATGATTTTTTGTTTGTCCCTAAATGGAAAATGATGAGGTACTTTTCATGTAGCAAAATAGTTATCAATATATGCATACCACGAAATGTGAGTAGAAATTGCAAAAATATGTTCATCCAGAAAAATATCCTCTATAGGTGTGTCCTCATCACTAGTATTTAGCCTAGACAAGAAATTTGCTACTACATTATCTTTCCCTGGTTTATCTACAATGGTAATATCAAATTATTGTATCAATAACAACCATATTGTAATTTGACAAGGAGTTATGGGTTTGTTCATCAGATACCTGATGGTTGAGTGATTAGTGTGCACGAAAGTGGGATACCCTGTAATATAATGCCGAAATTTATTAATAGCATAAATAACAACCAAAAACTCTTTTTTGGTTACCTTATAGTTTAGTTCAGGAGGAGTTAGGCTCTTGCTGACATACTAAATCACATACAATTTCTTGTACTCCTGTTGTCCCAAGACTGCCCCTACTGATGTATGAGAAGCATCTATGAAGATATGACTTGGGAGATTCTAATTAGGACTACATAATATCAGAACTTTACAAACTAGTTCCTTAATTTCCAAGAAAGTTGCATCACATGCATTTGTCCACACAAATTCTGCATCTTTAGGTAATAATTGGAAAAGTGGAAATGCTATCTTAGAAAATTTTCTATTAAATACCTATAATAGAAAACATCACCAATAAAGCTACGTACCTCCATTGGAGTCTTTGGTGTAGGAAAATTTAATATTACCTCTACCTTGGTAGGATAAACCCATTGTTGAGAAATGGCAACAAGAAATTCCAGTTTAATTTGTCCTTGAATTAAACTTAGAATTAAAATCGAATTATATTCTCATAGAAACTTGTAAATAGGTAATTATGTTTAATTAACTTAATTATCTTAGGAATTTAGAGTTGGAATTCTTTTTGTAGTCATGTATATGTTCTCCCTAAGTTTTAAGGGTCTAGTATGAGTTTATATTGAGTTGGAAATTAGATCACTCAGTTTACTGAGTTAAGTTCAGTGAAATTAGTTCCAAACTATTTGAGGAACTAATAGAGAGTTAACAACCAGTTGGTGCACTAGTGCATCCACAAGTGTCACTCTAGTTAACTGATGATTCCCTCATTAGAAACTCATGCATGTCGATTATGAGAAAGACCCAGTTGGGACTAGAGTGCAGGGACAGTGTGCTATCAGCTGTTTGATTTACAAAGTTGTAAATATCATGCATGAAATAAGAGAAGGACCTATGTTTGGACTGCATGTTTTTGGAAGCATTAATTCCCTTTAAATATGGGTTATTCATCCTAGGAATTACACAAGATATTAGGGGCTTGGAGAGCTGCATAATTTTCTAAGTGTTGGCCAAGAGCTAGCTTATGAGCTGAGAGAGTTGAGCATACTTGTGCGAATTATTTCTAGTGAGAACAAGTGTTGAAACCTAATCAAAGGGATTGGGTGTACAATTGTAATTAATGTAAATAAATAATAGAGAAGATAGAGAGTCATCAGGATATGAACTGAATAGTCACTCCCTCTTGTATATAATAATGAACAACATGAATGAATAATGAGTTTTGATTTAAGGAGTTACCTCCTAGTCTAATATGGTATCAAAGAAAGCACCATTTTTTGGCTTCCTTTTAGCTTGTAACTCCTATTCTATTTTTCCTTTGTTTTGCATCTTTTTCAGGCTGAAATCTTTGTCAAATCCCTGTGACATCTCATTTATCATTTAATAAATTCATTGAAGTGCGTTGCATTGGAGCTAGTTGTTGAAGTCGAAGGTGCTGTAATGACTTTGATTTCCTCCTGCTCTGAGTATGGTATATATACCCTTTCGCATTGAAGAACCATATATCTTGTTTCATATTCACATATATCATTTTTCATATTCCCTTGAGTTGTATCTCAAGTATTATAAACCCATATATATAAATATCGTCAGGTCTGCTTTTTAATCACATATCTCAAATCTCTTGCCCCTATCAATACCGCTGCATGTTTGTGATGTGATCATACCCTTCATTAAACCTGTTCGAACATAGTTCCTGAGTTTTTCACTTTATCTGGCTTGTTCTCCACCGTTGATCTCCACCTCCAGCTATGACCACTGACATTGATTTCAGGGGGGACCACTTGCATTGTGGTTACTCACCAAAAAAGTGCCTTTTTAATCTCCACCGTTGATGATCACCTCAAGATCTGACGGTTTCTAGCGATTTCGGGTGCATTAGTTTCATGAGAGTTACCCGCCCGATACAAGTGATTTTTCTCTCTCCCCCAGTCGCTACTTGTCAACCGCTTAGTGGAATCGGGTGCTCCCCTCTCAATACCACTTACCATTTTTTATCTACCCGAAATCCCACTTGCAACCTAAAATTTGCCTTTAGCCATGGTTATCACCCTGACTTGTTTTGTTTGTGATAGCCATTGATCACTTACCATCAACGACCCTCCTCCGTTCATCTCCTCCACTCATCTCCTCCGTTCATGTCCTCCTCTCATCTCCACCATTCATCTCTGCCATACAAAGCAACAAAAGGACTACAACTACAGTCAGACTCTGATATTTAGGTGAACATTGAATGTTGTTAAGTTTAACGTTGTTGGTATAACGATATGCATTCAATTATATCTATTGTGGGAGTATTTCTCAATGGAAAGGAGAATTATGGTCGCGGAAAATCCAACACACTCTCATTTTTAATGAGCTATGGAAAGGAGTGTGTGTTGGAGAAGGAGACAAAGCACCAGTCTAGCCTACTAGTGAGCACCATTATTGTAGCAATAATGCTGCAACTCTTGGGCTACCTTCTTTACTCTTATTAACCCGGTAGTTCATAACAAACTTGGAAGCGACAGTGTTGTATGCACAAGTACTAGTTCTTACTACAGATTGTCACTTGGTTAGTCGAATTAAGATCACCAGGAGCTCAAGCCAACTTCTATGGATTCCAGAAGAATTTCTATATGTGATGAAAGGAGAGAAAGACTACTCTACAAATACTACTCTAACTACAGAAAGGGGAAAGACTGAAATGTAAAGCAAACCAAGTAAATCCTACTTAACCAAATAATCCTACTTTTGCAGGAAGCACTATGAAAACCATGAAAAGAATGCCATCTATATATTCAAAGAAGTAAACAACATCTAACTAAGCTATTTCTGGAATTAAACGAGCAAAAAACATCTTTTTGGATTTTTATGTGAATTTGACATGTATGTGATTTATTGTTTATGAATGTGGCAGCGAATAGGTGGTGTTGAAAGGCGGTTTTGGGGCTTGAGAGGATGTAGGATGGTGTGGTTAGTCCTAGGAGGTCTCAGGTGGCCTTCTGGAGGCTTTTCCCACACTCGGCCTTCAAAATAAAGCCTACAGGAAAATCTATAGGAGGACACAGGAAATCTACAAGAGAAAAACAACATTCTACAGGAGGCCTATGGGAGGAGGCCAAGAGTAGTTTTGGTTGTTTTGAGGATGTGAGAGTGGGTGGAAAAGGTGGATTAAGGTTGGAATGAGGTGTTAGGGCACCTAGGGTCTACCAAGAATCATTAGGAGAGAGAAAGATGATTAGATTTGCTCAAGGAGAGAGGAAGAAGTTCTATGGAAAATGCAGGAAACTAAGGCAGAATTGAGGGGAGACTTGGGCGACCTGTAGGGCATGGATAAGATGGAGGATGGGATGGCTGATAAGCTAACCTACTATTAGAAGATATCTACTGCATAGACAACTAAAATTCAACCAATGAGATGAAGCAAGCAATGAAATAAGTGCATCTATAAAAACAGAGTTTTGCATCAAACTAATCTAAACTGTGATCTATGAAAGGAAATGTTGATAACTACTGCAAGAAAGGAAAGCATGGAAGAATACTATGGTAAATAAAGAAGTTATCATGATGGAGAAGTTTTGAAGCAAATCAAACTAGACTATTAACCAACTAAAAAGCTATAAACACTAGAAGTCCTATGAATGAGGAAAATCTATGTTTTTGGGGTAGCAAGAGGGTCTTTGCCTCAAATCATGGTCCCAAAGGGAGGAAGAGAGTCCAAGGCATTGTTGCTAGCCTTTTGAATCTTTTCTTTACCACTGCTTAACCTGCTATAGAAAGCACAAATGGAAGCAAACTATTGAATCATCAAAAGCAACCTATTCTTAACTATGAAAGAAATACATCTAACAACAATCTAATCTACAACTGAAATAAAACATAAAAATACAAGTAAAGAGGAGTTTGGCTGCTTGGATTGGACCCTAACCCAAGATATTAAACCCTCTTAGGTAACTCAGTGCTAACTCAAAAAGGATTCCATCTTTATTTCCAAAAAAATAACAAGATTACATGGAACTATCTAAATAATAAGCTCGAAGTTGAGTAGAGTTTACATAAGAAAAAGTACAACAAAAATCCAAGAAAAATCTAACCCTAGTGAGGCCCTAGGCCTCTCTAATTATATAAATGAATCTATCAACAGCTTCCTTAAAATCAAAGAGGCTTGGCTCCCAAAACTCGAGATAGTCATCAGTCATCCTCCACTTGCTTGGTTGCCTGCTAATGCATGACTTGGTTGCTTGTACTCCGAACTGAATGAAGGGGAATTTGAAGTGAGGAGTAATAAATTAGGGGGACTCCCTCCTATAAGTCCTCTCCTTTGTCCACTTTGAGTTATCGCTGCCATTTGTCCACTACATCCTTGACTTTGACCACAAAATTCATCAATAATCTACATTAAACACATATTAGACCAAATGGCATCATAACTAACTCAACTCACTCTATAAGCATAAATATAATTAGAAAATCATACAATAAGCTAAGAGAATGGTTGATTTGACTAGGTTAGGAGGTAAAATGAGCCCATATAATTACCCATTTATGAAGCTCATCATCACCCCCTACTGAAAGTGTTGCTCATCCTCTAAGCAACGTAGTCCATCTCCTCATCTTTTATGGCCCTAGTGACCTCCCTAGCATCGCATGCTTCTGATGTGGTCTCCTATTCCTTGTCTTAGAGTCCTGCCTTCCTGTCTATTTCTTCCCACTGCTCTTACTCTTCTTCTTCTCTTCTGCCTTCCAACATGCCTAGCAGCAGTGGGGAACTCAATTTGAGGCCAATCCAATTGACCTTCAGCCTTTGCATGGAGTGATTATACATTGGAACTCTCCTTAATGCTTCCCTCATCCTCATTGGGGAATGATATTCCTTGATCTGCAAACTGTGTGGTAAGGTATTCCATCTCCTCATACATGCATGCACATGGTCATCCCCAAGTAACCTTTCCATATCCTCAAAATGTGCAATGGCTTGTGCCTGATCACTTATATATGTAGGGGCACTCTAAGGATTATTGGCAAGCAGGTTATGTGTGCTGATGAGTGCCATGGGGTCTGATGGCTCAGCTCTGATCATTAATGGCTCATTCTGCTCCTTTATCATCAACCTTATTATTTCTATTGCCCTTAACTCTTCATAGTTCATCCATGAGGCCATGGCCATTAGTTTCAGGTCCCCTAACCTGGCATTGGGGTCCCACACATTCATGTCTGTGAGGGCCATGTTATGCAGGTAGAATTCTGCCATCTTTTCCTTATCTTCTGACATGCTTTGGTCACACAGGTCCATAAACTTCCTATAATCTTGGAAAGGCATTGTGCCTCTTTGTGCCAAAGTCTTTATCCGAAATTGCAACCATTGATCCTTGAGATACAGGCCATAGGATTTTGTTGGTGTCCTACATTGCAATGCCTCCACGGACTAGCTGGCCATGCATGCCAGTTGGGTCTCTTTCTCTTGCAACTGTCTTCTTAGAAATTCATTTTCAATTTCAAAGTGGCTTCTTGTGATTGCTTCTCTGTGTTTGAAAACACTCAACTCTCTACCCATTTCTCTGAGTTTGCTCTCCATATGGCCAATATCCTCAACTCCCTTGGATTTGGCTATTTGCATCCACCTGTGTGTTCTTATTCACTCTTTCTCTAATTCAAAGAATAGTAGAATTGCAAATTTTTGTGTAATTATTTGTAGTGGGAGCCAAGACTGGGTTGGGGATCAGGGTCTTGGAGCTCTGTTTCTTCCTCCTTTCCCTATGGCTATCCTTCTACCCTTTCCTCAAGCTTTTGGATCTCCTATATTTTTGGCAGGGCCTCCTGTAGAATTGTTTGTGCCTCCTGTAGGATTGTTTTCAGGTCCTATATTTCTACCTTTTCTTTCCATGTGGGGGGTCTAGGAGTCCCCCTTTCATATGTGATAAGTGCCTTGGAAGGGGATTATTTTCCTTGGGTAGAGGGTGAATTTTCAATAATAATTGGCACTTGTGAAGAAGGCTGGGGTTTCCCTCTTTTGATTCTTGTGTTCTTCCTAGCCCTGAAATACATTGAGGTCTGCCTCTTCCTCTTTTGTTTTGGCTTATTTGGTGTGTTGAGGGCAGTGAGAGTAGCTTCTGCCTCTCTTTCTAGGGTCTTAGGGGACACTTCTATCTTTTTTTCCCCTTTTTCTCCTCCTTCTATTTCTTTCTCTATCTCCGTTTTCTCTGTTTCTCCCTACTCTGTTTCTTCATCTTTCTCCTCCTCTATCTTGGATTATTCCTTCTTCCCTTCTTGTTCTTCTAAATCACCAGTCACTTCACCTTCTCCCCCTTGCTACTCTTCCTCCTCACTGTCAGTAGGACTGATATCATAGGTTAGGGTCTTTATGTCATCTTCAGCTGTCATGTTTCAGAAGATTTCCCATGCTATAGGGAGTGTAAATCCATGGAGGGCTTCTTCCACTAAAATTTTGATTAACCCATGGTGAGCTAGCTGCTCTATATTTCCTGCTTTTACTTTAGTATTGGAGTCAATGGGGGACTGTAAGAGGAAGTAGGGGATGTTGAGCTTCTGAGGGGCTGGAGTGTCCATGCCATACCTTAATTCATGAAGGATTCTAAAG
>APFE031706178.1:21304-34534 GCA_000404065.3 Pinus taeda
TAGAATGAAGGAAAAGGTGGTGAGAGTGCTCGGGGAGGAGTACTTATTGCTTTTTATGGATATTTCCGGTGATGGAGGGTGAGCTAGCCAAGTGTACGCTGGCCATATTCGAACCATTGGTCCCCACCTGCCTTTTGGTCATGGCCCTCTCCTCGTAATCATCCCTCATGATTGGATCGGAGTTCACACTTCCTCCACTACCTGTCCTTGACATCTTTCTTGAGTTGACTATGCGCACGTGTGGGTGACATCTTCAGATGAGTGGAGTCAACTAGATGAAGGTATTCAAGTTAACTAGCCACCTTTCCGTCATTCAACCTCAACCATCTCGTTGCTATTGCATGCCTTATAATTACACAAATGCAAACAGAGGAGTGGATTAGTTAGTTACCTGAGATCCAAATGCATTTGTTGTGAAAGTTGTGTCTCTTTCTCTCTGTTGCATGCCTTTGTTTCTTTTGATGCATGATGTCTGCTTAATGATGTGTGGTTGTGCCTTGTGCAAGTTCTTCTCTGGCTGGATCTGATCTTCAAGTGTCTTCTTCAACCTTCATATTTGCACCCTCTTGCTACTGATGCTAGATTTTAATGGGATCAGTTGCTACAGGAATTCCTACAGGAGCTCCTGTAGCTGCTTGTCCCTTTGAAACTTCATCTTCTTTCTATGCTTGGAGTTGTGGGGATGATGCCAGAGATGTAGATAGATAGTGTTGTTCCCTTTCTTAATTTTTTGTTTTTTTTCTTTTCCTGGAGAATTGTTTTTTCTATGTTTTTCTTGGATAGGAAGAAGGATGATGCTTGGGGTGTGATGTAGGCTTGGACAGGATGGCAAGGAGGTTTGAAAACTATAGGAGGATTCATAGATTTTTTATGAAGCTTCCCTGTCCCTCAAACTGCCTTTTATATCCATTTCTATCTCTCTGTAATTCCTACAGTAGCCTCTTGTAGAAAACACAGAGCCTCCTATAGAAAACTTAGTTTTTGGAAAACAAGCACAATGAGGTGAAAAAAAATGCCAAGAATGATGGAGAAAGGTGTGGGAAGGTAGGATAGGTGTTGGTGTTGGTTTCAGGGTTCCCTTGGCACCTTTTATTGCTTCTTGTAGTCCTCCTGCAAACCTGTAATGCAATTGGAAATTCATTTTTATTTTTCTCTCTTTTTTTTTTTTGAAAACAACTAGGGTGCCTCAGGGAAGTTTTCACCCTAATTGCCTGCCCTGGGCACCTCCAAGGGAGGTTTTCACCCAAAGATCTTATTTTTCTCTTTTCTTTTTTTTTTGACATCACTGGGCCGCCTCAGAAGAGGTTTTCAACCCAATTATGGGACTCAAGCGCCTCATGGAGGTTTTCACTTGAGTCCTTATTATTTTGTTTTTTGTTTTTCTTCATTGAGTGGATGAAGTGGAGGCTAAGACATGCTCCACTATCATCACTTTCTTGTGCAAATCTTCAATGAACTCTCACTTGGAGAGGGATTTCTTATAGACTTCCAACCGATGTCCATTGACAAGCATGGGGATGGCTTCATTATCAATGGTTTTGATCAGAACTGAACCATTTTCATTACATTTCTCCACCATGTAGGGTCCCAGCCATCTTGTCTTTAGCTTGCCCTTGAAATCTTTGTATCTTGAATAATAGAGTAGTGCCCAATCTCCCTCTTGGAATTGATTCTCCTTGATGTTTTTTTCATGCCATATATTTCTCTGAAGTTGAACTACCTTTGTATGGAGAAGGGCCTGCATTTTGTGTTCATCAAATCCATTGAGCTGAAGTAATCTTTCTTTCTGTGCATGGCTAAGGTCTAGGTCCAACTGAGCTACCATCCTCAGGGTATTGAATTCAAATTCTATTGACAGCAAAGCCTTCTTCCTATAGACCAGATCATAGGTTGTGAACCCTGTAGTGGTCTTCCATGTTGTGTTGTAGGCCCAAGTGGCCTCAGCTAATCTGTCTGCTCAGTCTTTTCTACTGTTGCTCACTGCCTTTTTCAAGATCCCTTCCAATGCTCTATTAGTGACCTCCACCTACCCATTGGCTTGTGGATGGTAAGGGGTTGAAGTCCTATGCTTGATTCTATGATGTGTGAGTAGGTCTTCAATCAAATTGGAAGTAAACTGACTACCTTGACATGTGACCAATTCTCTTGGATACCCGAACTTGTAGAATATGTTCTCTCTCAAAAATTTAGCTACTTTTTCCTCTGTCGTTGCTTTGATTGCTTTTGTCTCTGTCCACTTTGTCAAGTAACCAGTGCACACAATTATGTATTGCTTCTACTTTGAAGGAGGGCTGATAGGCCGCACAAAGTCCATGCCCCACTTCTCAAATGGGTCAAAGGTCACTTGAGGTTGCATGGGCATTTCATCCTTTGGAGTAGGTTTCCCCATCCTCCGACACCAATGACACGGGCTGGTATATTTCCTCACATCCTGATGAAGAGTGGGCCAGTAGTAGCCTACTTGCAGTATCTTGAAGGCAGTTCTTTTTGCTGCAAAATGACCTCCACAAGGCCCATCGTGACAGGTCAGGAGGATGTCAAAGACTTCCTCCTCCCTGACACATCTTCCCAAGATCTGATTTGGGCCAATTTTGAAGAGATTGCCCCCAATCCAGGTGAAAGGGGTGCTTTTCCTCACTATCTTGCTCTTCTCTTTTGAGGACAAATGTGGTGGAAACTGTGTTGAAACCAAGTATTTTTCTATATCAGAAAACCATGGAGATAGTACTAAGATAGCAAACAGGTGTTCATCTGGCATTTGGTCATCCACCATTCCTTCTTCACCTATAGGCAAATTTACTCTAGACAAAAAGTTAGCAACCACATTTTCTTTACCAGGCTTATCAATAATGGTCAAATAAAGCTGCTGCAGTAAAAGCAACCATCTAATAATGCAAGTATTCACATACGGTTTGTTCATTAAATATCTAATTGCAGCATGATAAATGTGCACAAAAGTTTGATAGCCTATGATATAATGTTTGAATTTGTTTAAGGAATGCACAACAACTAGGAGTTCATTCTCGGTCATTGTATAGTTTAACTCTACCTTTGACAAGTTTTTTCTTATAAAGTATATGATAAGGAAACTTTTCATCAATTTTTCCCAAGGCTACTCTTATTGCTTTGTTCGAGGCATCTGTGTGAATTTGGAAAGGTAGGGCCTAGTTTTGGCCTCTCAGAATTGGGGCAGTCACGAGTTTGCTCTTCAAGGTATCTATGGCTTCTTGACAGTTTTCTGACCATATAAACTCAACATATTTACCTAAAAGGCCAAACAAAGGAGAGGCTAGCTTGCTGAAATCTTTAATGAATCTCTGGAAATACCCCACTAAGCCTAGGAAAATTCTAACATCTCTCACCCTTTGAGGAGGTGGGACCCTTTGGATGATGGCAATTTTGTTGGGGTCCACCTGTAGTCCTTGTTGAGATATTACATGACCTAGCACGGTCCCTTCAGTCATAACAAATTCACATTTTTTCTGGACTGAGGGACAAGTTCATCTCAATACATTTGTCTAGAACTTTTCCTACATTAGATAAGGCTTCCTAAAAGTTAGAGCCATAAGGAGTAAAGTCATCCATGTATATCTCTACTACATCACGAACTAATTCAGAAAATATACTCAGTACTTCTCTTTGGAAAGTGGTTGGAGCGTTACACAAACCAAAAGGAAGGACCCAGTATGAAAATATACCACAAAGGCAAGTGAAAGTGGTCTTATCTTGGTCTTCCAGGCTAATCTGAATCTGATTGTACCCGTTAAACGCGTCTAGGAAAGAGAAAAACTTTTTCCCTGCCAGACCGTCTAACACTTGATCTATGAAAGGTAAAGGAAAATGGTCCTTTTTAGTGGCTTTGTTAAATTCCCGATAGTCGACACAGATTCTCCACTTACCATTTTTCTTTGAAACTAGCACCAAAGGAGAGACCCATTCACTATCATAGATGGGATAGATGAATCCTGCATCAAGCAATTTCTGTAGTTCTTCCTTAACAATATCTTTAAGTGTTGGATTCATCCTCCTTTGAGGCTGCCAGACTGGTTTGCAATCCTCCTTGATGTATATATGATGAGTACATACTGAAGGGTGCACTCCCTTCATCTTCTTATAACTCCAGGCGAAGGCATCTAGGTGTTTTCTTAGCAGGCTACATAGTTCCTTCTCCCGGGAAGTGGATAGGGATGGATTGATTTTCAAGGTTCTTTCTGGGCTGAGCTCTATATTCTTAACATGGAGAGAGGTGGAGTCGGTCGCACAGAGATCAATTGATAGGTTGTTTTGGGTTTCTCTTAATATGTCCTCTAAAGGTGATACACTCAAAGGTGGATTCTAAATCAAATTTTCAATCATATCATCCTCATCTGGTGGTTCCCCCCCATGGAAATTTCTAATGCACAAAGTGGTGCAGAGTAGACTTCATCCTCATCTTCCTCCTCCAACTAGAGAGGTATATCATGCTCTAGCAAGTGTTGGGCAGGAGGATATAGGATTAACTACTTGGACATATGTCCATTCTTTACGGTCATGTTCCCAGCTCGATAGCTGATGTAGGCATCGGTGGTAGCTAACCAGGGTCTTCCCAGAATGAGAGGATACCCAGTGAGCTTTGCCTTTGGCTGGAGAACTAAGAAATCAACGGGGTACTCCCAAGAATCAATTGAGACCATCACATCTTCCACAATCCCATCAGGGGTCATGGTGGAGCAGTCTGCGAGCTATAGCACGGTCATGGTCCTCCTTAAGGAGCCCCGGAGGTTGAGTTTGAGCATTGTGTCCTTTGTCATCACATTAATGGCAGCTCCTAGATCAATCAAGGTGTATGGGATCATGGTTCCATTGATGTGGACATTGACTACTGGGCTTCTAGGGTCCATATATTTTGCACAGATTACCTCCCCCAACATCAGGTCGGACAGTTTCCCTATGACATTGATGGTTGGGGCATCTCTCTTACACCTTCCTGGATGCCTAAAGCACTTCTCTTTGATCAACCTATTGTAGATAGGCACATCTTTATGGCTCGGAGAAGTGGTATCTTCACACATAAATGTTTCAATTCTCCCAGGAGTTCAGTTTCTTCTAGGGTAGGCTGGACTATTGAGGATAGTCTCCTAGGAAAGGGTGGAATTTCTTTAGGTTCACTTTCCTCTTTATCTTCCTCAATCTCCATGGGTGGAGACTGGCTATCTAGGGTAACTTTCCCAAATCGCAAGTTAATTTCCTGAATCTCCACAACATAAGTTAGGCATGATGGTTCACCACTATACACTTGCTGAGCCTGCCTGTTGTTCGGGTTCGGATTTGGTTGGGTAGGCATCTGGGGTTTCTTTGGTAGAGTAGTAGGTAATCGTTGTGGTTAGGTAGGTGGTGGAGGCAAAAGGGCAGGAGGAGAGTTGTATTGTGGCCTCCACCCCTGATGAGATGCATTCCACTGAGGCTGCAATGGAGCATAGGATAGAAATGAATGGGTGGCTAGTTGGGCATGATATGGAGATGTGAAGGACCAAGGAGGAGGTGTGGACCAGGAAGGATGAGCAGGGGGCCCCAAGAAGGTATGGAAGTGACTTGGTTGGGGTTGTAGTATGCCTGAGATGTCCCTTGCATCCCCTGCTGATATGTTCTAGGTCCATGTGGCCTCCTTTGGTTTATGTAATAGAGCTATTTAGTGACTCCCTCAGCCCCTTGATATACAACTTTAAGTCGAGGTAAGGAAGGGCAGTTGTTTGTAGAATGATTTTCTTCATAGACTGAACAAAATTCTATAGCGTTCAATGGGAATTCATTCCTAATATGCCTCCTGGTGCATCTATGGCAAAAAATGGCCAAAGCCATCTCTGCTTCCTCTTGTTTCCTTTTGATATGTAAGGTATCCATTTTCATGGCAAGAGTTTACAGCATCTCACTCTTGAAGTCTACCAGCATGTTTCCAATTTCTCCTTTAATGGATGAGTTGGAAGAAAAGGTATTAGCTATGGGTTGACTCCCCCTACCTTTCTTTCTGGCTACTCTAGAATGGTTTCTGAAAATAGTCTTTATGTCCTCATAAGATAGTTGGTAGATGTCTCCCCTGGCTAGTAGATGGAGGGTGTCTAAAAGATCTTCCTGAATTCCCCTAAGAAAGACCAGCTTCAGAGACTCAAGGTCAAGTGTACACCCGACCCTTTTGTAACTGAGTTGGAACCTCTCTTCATAGTCCTCTAGGGACTCATCACTTCCTATGGTCATTCAGAAAATTTCTTCTTTAGTATCTTTTGACCTACAATAGTCCTGATACTTGTTGTTAAAGACTTGCTACATCTGAGCCCAAGTTGTGATGCTATTGCCAAGTAATCCCATGAACCAGCAGAAGGCTACATCCTTGAGAGTGAAAGGGAACAGTTTCAACTTTTGCTCATCTTCTGCATAGTCTTAGGTTCAACAGATGACAGCAAAATCAAACAAAAGGGTATCAGGATCTTTTGTAATCATACCATGGAAATGAGGTAGGGCAGAAGGGCTTATATTCTTCATTTTGGTGCCCCCATTGGTCTCCCAAATGGGAAATTTACCCTCTATTCTCTCTCCATTCCCCCTAGCATTTCTGTGTTCAGCCATTGGCTCCAAAGGAATGTTTTCTTCTTCTTCTTCCCTTATAGGTTCTTCAAATATGTTTGGCTATTCACCTAAGGGTTCTTCTTGATCGCAACCACCAAAGAAGAGAGAAGACTGGCTGTGTGAAGCAGTGGGGGTGTTGGGCAAAAATTTTCCTGAATTATCTCTATTCCTACAAGGCAGAAAGGAAATCTTTTTGGTTGGTTTATGTTTCTTTTTCCCCACACTAATAGTACCTGCAAAACTGAAATTGATTGAATGAAAAAAATTGTAACTAACTGAAATGAACTTGCTGAAATGAAATTTGCAGAATTGAAAAGGAAAGCAAGGAAATGTAGAACTTGAAAGGAAAGGAAATGACTAGTCTACTCTTGCTGAAATAAACTATTAACGGAATGTTGCAATAGAAAGTAGAAGAAAGTAGTAATCACAGAATACTCTGATGCTTCCCCAGCAACGGTGCCAAAAATATGGTGAGCACCAGTATTGCAGCAATAATGCTGCAACTCCTAGGCTACCTTCTTTACTCTTATCAACCCGGTAATTCGTAACAAACTTGGAAATGACGGTGCTGTATGCATAAGTACTAGTTCTTACTGCAGGTTGTCACTTGGTCAACCGGCACAAGATCACTAGGAGCTCAAGCCAAATTCTATGGATTCCAGAAGAAGCTCTATATGTGATGAAAGGAGAGAAACACTACTCTACATATACTACTCTAACTGTAGAAAGGAGAAACACTGAAATGTAAAGCAAACCAAGTAAATCCTACTTAACCAACTAATCCTATTTTTGCAGAAAGCACTATGAAAACCATCAAAATAATTCCATCTATCTATTCAAAGAAGTAAACAACATCTAACTAAGCTATTTCTGGAAGTAAATGAGCAAAAAAGATCTTTTTGGATTTTTATATATTTTTATGTGAATTTGACATGTATGTGATTTATTGTTTGTGAATGTGGTAGCAAATAGGTGGTGTTTAAAGGTAGTTTTGGGGCTTGATAGGATGTAGGATTGTGTGGTTGGGTCCTAGGAGGTCTCAGGTGGCCTTCTGGAGGCTTTTCCCACACTCGGCCTTCAAAAGAAAGCCTACAAGAAAATCTACAGGAGGAAATACAACATTCTATAGGAGGCCGACAGGAGGAGGCCGAGAGCAATTTTGGCTATTTTGAGGGTGTGAGAGTGGTTGGAAAAGGTGGAAAAAGTTTGGAATGAGGTGTTAGGGCACCTAGGGTCTACCAAGAATCATTAGGAGAGATAAAGATGATTGGATTTGCTAAAGGAGATAGGAAGAAGTTCTATGGAAAAAGCAGGAAACTAAGGTAGAATTGAGGGGAGACTTGGGTGACCTATAGGGCATGGATCAAATGCAAGATGGGATGGCTGATAAGCTAACCTGTTTTTAGAATATATCTGCTGCATAGACAACTGACAGTCAACCAATGAGATGAAGCAAGCAATGAAATAAGTGCATCTAGAAAAACAGAGTTTTGCATCAAACTAATCTAAACTGTGATCTATGAAAGGAAATTCTGATAACTGCTGCAAGAAAGGAAAGCATGGAAGAAGACTATGGTAAATAAAGAAGTGATCGTGATGGAGAAGTCCTGAAGCAAAGCAAACTAGACTATTAACCAACTAAAAAGATGTAAACACTAGAAGTCCTATGAATGAGGAAAATCTGTGTTTTTGGGACAGCAAGAGGGTCTTTGTCTCAGATCATGGTCCCAAAGGGAGGAAGAGAGGCCAAGGTACTATTTCTAGCCTTTTTAATCTTTTCTTTACCACTTCTTAACCTACTATTGAAAGCACAAATGGAAGCAAACTATTGAATCATCAAAAGAAACCTATTCTTAACCATGAAAGAAATACATCTAACAACAATCTAATCTACAACTGAAATAAAACATAAAAATACAAGTAAAGAGGAGCTTGGCTACTTGGATTGGGCCCTAAACCAAGAGCTTAAGCCCTTTGAGGTAACTCAGTGCTAACTCAAAAGGGATTCCATCTTTATTTCCAAAACAATAATAATGTTACATGGAACTGTCAAAATAATAAGCTTGAAGTTGAGCAAAGTTTACATAAGCAAAAGTACAACAAAAATCCAATAAAAATATGACCCTAGTGAGGCCCTAGGCCTCTCTACTTATGCAAATGAAGCTACCAATAGCTTCCTTAAAATCAGGGAGCTTGGCTCCCAAAACTTGAGATAGTCATCAGTCATCCTCCACTTGCTCGACTGCCTACTAATGCATGACTCGGCTACCTGTACTCCGAGCTGAGTGAAGGGGAATTTTAAGTAGGAGTAATAAATGAGGGGGACTCCCTCCTATAATTCCTCTCCTTTGTCCACTTCGAGTTATTGCTGCCATTTGTCCACTGGATCCTTGAATTTGACCACAAAATTCATCAATAATCTGCATTAAACACATATTAGACCACATGGCATCATAACTAACTCAAATCACTTTATAAGCATAAATATAATTAGAAAATCATACAATAAGTTAAGAGAACGATTGATTTGACTAGGTTAGGAGGTAAAATGAGCCCATATAATTACCAATTTATGAGGCTCATCACCTACCTCAAACAAGGAGGGAAAATAAGAACAACAAAGCCTATGCATTGATTGCAACATTTGTAAGTGATGAGGTGAGTCGACACATTTCACCATTTTCAAATGCATTCGAAGCCTTACAAAAGCTGAAAGAACTCTATGACTCACACTCTACACTTGAAGTTTTTCAACTCATGATTAAACTCTTCACCCTTGAATTACAAAATAATGATCCTCTTGCTCTTGCATCTGAAGTAAAATCTATAATGCATAATATCAAAGTCACTAATGTTGAATTGGATATTCCTCTGATCACTTTTCTCAAGCCACTTTATCATACTTACTCCAATAATCTTGAGTCATTGCAAGCAAATGGAAATCTCAAAGATATTACCTTTGACTCTCTTGTGAAAAAAATTGTTGAAAGAGAGAAAGCTTTTGGAAAGAAGACAACCCTTTAATCTTCTAAAGAGGTTGTGTGCCTTGCTCATAAAGAAAAGAATCTTGCCCAATATTCTTCCAGAGGAAGAGGTGGTCGAAGAGGAAGAGGAATATATTTTAGAGGCAAGGGGGGGCAGACACTCTCAAGGAGAAAAGTCAGATTTGCCCTGCATACAGTCCAAAAGAAATGGATCACATGATGCCTCCACATGCAAGTTACCTTGGGACAAAATTGAGCAGCAAAGAAACCAACCCAAAGGTAAAAATAATAACACAGACAAAGGTAAAGCACCTTAATCCACTCATTATGTTGTGGCACAATGTAATATTGGAGTAAATGAAGACTTATTTAGTGCTTCACTTGCTTCTTAGAAAAATGATTGGTTTCTTGATTCAGGAGAAACTTGCCATGTGACTCATAGAAAATATTTTTTTGAAGAATTTACTGACAATGTTTATGGATCAATATACTTTGCAAACCAATCAAAACTCAAGCCATCAGGGCTCAGCACAATCAGGCTTAAATTGCTTGGTATTCCAGACTTTCTTCTACATCATGTTCTATATCTCCCACAGCTGAGGAGACACTTGATGTCCTTGGTCCACATCCACCAGCAAGATCACTTCATTCATATGTTTGATGGCAAGCTTGAGGTGAGAAAAGCATCTGACCACTCACTTGTCATGACAGGGATAGAAGAAGAAAGGCTTCTCAAGCTGCAGGGTACCTCTACTCGTGCACAACATTTATCATACAATTCTCATTACGAAGAAGGTACATTTCCATCAATTTTATTATGGCATGCTAGATTTGGACACTTGAACTATGATAGCCTCCACTTGTTGAAGAAAAATGGTGTTACTGGTTTGCCACCAATTCCTAGAAACTTAAGCAAATGTTGATGCTTGCATTCTAGAGAAAGCATAGCAACCAGTGCTTTCATGATTCACACTCCGAGCACATAGAAACTGAAACTCAATTCATTCAAAATTTTGTTTCGGTCCCATGCCTGTTCTTCTGCAAATGGAAATAAATACATATGATGACATTTATGTGGACTACACCAGAATGTTGTTGGGTTTATTGTATTGAAGAACAAATCTAATGCTTTTCAAACATTCAAGAACTTTCATACATGGATTGAAAATGATGCACAATCTCATATTGGCTCTATTCACACTAATAATGGAAAAGAATACACTTCAAATGAATTTGAAAACTATTTTCGCTGACATGGGATCAAACAACAAACAATTGTGCCTTATAATCCCCAACAGAATGATGTAGTTGAAAGAATGAATAGGACAATATTAAATATGGTATGCTCCATGCTATTCTTCAAAAATGTAAAAATGATGTTTTGCGCTGATACAATTCTATGTGTTGTATATATAAAGAATAGATGTCCATCTAATGCTATTAGAAACAAGACTCATGAAATGTGGTATGGGCACATTCCTTTGGTAAAGCATCTCAGGGTCTTTAGCTCCACCTGTTATGCCTTGATACCAAAGGTACATAGAAACAAAATTGGTGCAAGAAGTCATAAGTGTATCTTCCTAGGGTATTTAAACACCTCCAAAGGATATTGTCTCTATGATGAAGTCAACAAAAAGTTTGTTGTATCTAGAGATGTAATCTTTCTTGAATCATCCAAAACTGACAATGTTGTTGAAAGACAACTTGATCGCTTGGATAGATTCACAAATGCAAAATCATTTCAAGAATTTGATAATCAGATTCCACATCTTGAAGTGGGGATTCCTATACTAGATCAATCTGTGGAATCTTCTTCTCAAGCACTCTCTCCCCTACATGAAACTCCAACAACTGATGATACATTGAGTAATGTGATTGAAAGAATTGGGAGACTCAATCTTGATTTAGTCCCAACTCAATCAACGGAGCAACCTAGACCATCTGAGAAAGGTCCCTTGTTAAATTTGCAACTAGGGCCAAACTCCATGTGGGTCAGCTTATTTATGGCAGCTAATATTTTTATTGGATCCCTCTCATTGAGAGGTGTAGGATTGATCCAAAGATCATCCAATTCTGATAAGTATTTATGAAGATATGAATTTATTTTGTTTATGTAATTATTATCAAGCCGACCAGCTCTTATGTAGGCTCAAGAAGCCCAAACTTCATGTCTATTCAATCATCCGCTTTTAGCATAAATAAGAGAGGATTTGGAGTCATCAACATAACATATTCTTCAAGTGATCTCCTCCTCTCCACATCTTGGGTTATTGGTGAAGGAGAGACACTAAGAAGAATACGCTGGCCTTGGATGATGCCCTAGCTGCTATACGTTGTGGCGATGATGATCTAGCCACAATTTTGCTATGCCCTAGCCACAATTTAGACGTGCCTTAGCCGCATTTATGTGAGAATCTGCTCCTGGAAAAACCGCAGTCATAACGCTAGTCATGAAGGACCATGAAGCCACATTCATCTATGTAAAATACACATCAACAAAAGACCTAACGCACAGGTCTGGCAGCATAGTTTAAGAGAGACGTGGACATATATATACACAGTTCATGCTATGGTTCATATATGCAGTTCATAATAAATACAATGGACACATTACGCTATTCAGATTACATTGGTTATGGATAATACCTCCACGCAGTTATAATACGCATATGGGAATGAGCATATGTATGTAAACATAGTCATATATTATGGAACGACAGCAGTTGTATGGAACACAGAAGTCATATTCTTTATGTAAATGCAGTCATATAGGAACATATTCACAGATAAGTGGGTAGTCACATAAATATGGAACGCAGGATTTGGCAGCATAGTGGAGGCATATATATATAATTATATATATATATATATATGCAAGATCTGGTAGCGTGGTTTAAGGACATGAAGTCTCAGATGAACGCGGTCATAATATTACACATACGCATAACACTTATACACTGAGACCTTATATCCTGGAAACCCTATACTCTACACGCACAGTCATACGTATGCACAGTCATGCATTGCAGTAATGGTTATATGTAAACACTGGACAGTCATATGCTGCAGTAATGTAATCACTGGACAGTCTTAGATATATGTTGGAGTCATGGTTATATATATGTTGGGTAGTCATACGCTGGTCAGCAAGACAAGTGTGCCACTATCATCAAGCCGCAGTGATGAAGAAGTAAACGCAATCATGGTATTGGAGGAATACCAATACGCTGTGTATAATGGGATTCATGGAACCACATCCTAGCTGCTTTGCTATCCTGCAAGCCATAGCAAGTAGCTAAGGCTAATATCAACAAAGGCAAACTGTTGTAGCAACATGAAGCATGATGATGCATGAGCAGCTGAAGTATGAAGTCATAGACAACTTGATGTATGGGTAACACAGTGATCATGAGCAACATGAAGATACATGATGTAGCATGATGATGCTACATGATAAGGTGTTGCAGATGAACAAAATGGATAGGTGTTACACTGAAATTTGTCACCATGACTATCTGCAGTTAATATGGCTCCATCAATAGTCATATTATCCTCCTTGTCAAGCCTAATACCTCTGCTCTTCATGTCAAACTTCAAAAAAAGAGAGAAAGTCACTTAAAAACATGTTTATCTCTGGGTACGCAGG
>APFE031706178.1:54508-67237 GCA_000404065.3 Pinus taeda
ATTTAGTTCGTTAAGGTTTAATGTTATTTAATATATGTTATTATTCTATATGTTCTTATTATATATGTATATGAGTTTATATATTTCTTTTGTTTATTTAATTGGTTAAGAAAAATGTTATTTGTTATTTGTTATTAATTATATTGATGTTATGATTGTATTTGATATTATGTTGTGTTTATGTTTTTGGGTGAGACTATTTGAGGTTAGTTATGTTTAGATTGCTTTAAATTTAATTTAATTCATGTTAACTAATAATATTATTATGATACTTTATTTGATTATTATTATATAATGTAGATATGTATTAATGTTTATTTGTTTATTATATTATGGTTTTGTTTAATTAATTTTTTTTTTATTTTTAATTTTTAAAATTTTTAAAGAAGGGTAAAATTGATTGATTAGGGATTGTTTGTTTTATTTATTAGGGGCTTCCATGTGTTACTTAGCTTAAGGCCATCATCTTTATTCATGTTATTAGAGGTTTTTTCGATTTCTATAGCTTCCTTCACCTTTCTTTTTAAGTAGTGGTCTTCCTTATGTATTAATTTTGCCTCTTCTATGCATATATAGTGTGTGGATGAGCATGCATGCTCAGCTAGACCAGATTTTTCTGATCTATTTTTTGAAATATCATTAATATGCTTTCTTAACCTAATGCCGAAAGATCTTCCTGTTTCCCCTATATATATTTTACCACAAGAACAAGGGACTGAGTAAACTCCTTTGAGATTTTTTGGGTCTATTTTGTCTTTGGCGGAGCTTAGCATGTTTTTGATGGTGTTAGGGGGAGTGAAGGCAACCATAATGTTGTGTTTAGTGAGAATTCTGGATATTTTGTCTGTGATGCCTTTAATGTAGGGTAAGGAGATTCTAGGGTTTTCTAGGGTTTTCCTTTTTTGGTTATTGGCTGTGGATTTTTTGATAATTTTATGGATAACGCTTTTATCATAGCCATTGTTTATGAAAACTTTGTAGAGGTGGTTGAGCTCTTCTTCTAGATGTTCAGGGTCTGAGATCCTTGAGGCTCTGGTAGCTAGGGTTTTGATGACGCCAACTTTTTGTTTTGGGTGGTGGTGGGAATCTGAGTGAAGGTATCTGTCAGTGTGAGTTTGTTTCCTGTAGACTTGGTGGCTAAGTTTGCCATCTTTTTTAGTGAGGAGGACATCTAGGAAGGGGAGCTGATTGTTTTTCTCAATCTCAATAGTGAATTTGATGTGATCTGAATTTGATGTGATCTGAGAGGGAATTTGATTCTTTGTGGCTGGGCATGATTGCAACCACTTCCAAAAGTCGACATCGCTGACTGACTTAAATAGCCTCTCAGATCACATCAAATTCACTATTGAGATTGAGAAAAACAATCAGCTCCCCTTCCTAGATGTCCTCCTCACTAAAAAAGATGGCAAACTTAGCCACCAAGTCTACAGGAAACAAACTCACACTGACAGATACCTTCACTCAGATTCCCACCACCACCCAAAACAAAAAGTTGGCGTCATCAAAACCCTAGCTACCAGAGCCTCAAGGATCTCAGACCCTGAACATCTAGAAGAAGAGCTCAACCACCTCTACAAAGTTTTCATAAACAATGGCTATGATAAAAGCGTTATCCATAAAATTATCAAAAAATCCACAGCCAATAACCAAAAAAGGAAAACCCTAGAAAACCCTAGAATCTCCTTACCCTACATTAAAGGCATCACAGACAAAATATCCAGAATTCTCACTAAACACAACATTATGGTGGCCTTCACTCCCCCTAACACCATCAAAAACATGCTAAGCTCCGCCAAAGACAAAATAGACCCAAAAAATCTCAAAGGAGTTTACTCAGTCCCTTGTTCTTGTGGTAAAATATATATAGGGGAAACAGGAAGATCTTTCGGCATTAGATTAAGAGAACATATTAATGATATCTCAAAAAATAGATCAGAAAAGTCAGGTCTAGCCGAGCATGCATGCTCATCCACACACTATATATGCATAGAAGAGGCAAAATTAATACATAAGGAAGACCACTACTTAAAAAGAAGGGTGAAGGAAGCTATAGAAATCGAAAAAACCTCTAATAACATGAATAAAGATGATGGCCTTAAGCTAAGTAACACATGGAAGCCCCTAATAAATAAAACAAACAATCCCTAATCAATCAATTTTACCCTTCTTTTAAAAAATTTTAAATTAAAAATTAAAAATAAAAAAAAAATTAATTAAACAAAACCATAATATAATAAACAAATAAACATTAATACATATCTACATTATATAATAATAATCAAATAAAGTATCATAATAATATTATTAGTTAACATGAATTAAATTAAATTTAAAGCAATCTAAACATAACTAACCTCAAATAGTCTCACCCAAAAACATAAACACAACATAATATCAAATACAATCATAACATCAATATAATTAATAACAAATAACAAATAACATTTTTCTTAACCAATTAAATAAACAAAAGAAATATATAAACTCATATACATATATAATAAGAACATATAGAATAATAACATATATTAAATAACATTAAACCTTAACGAACTAAATAATATAATTAAATATGATTAATTATATCAATAATAATTAAGTAATCCAATAATTTTGTTAATAAGAACATTAGCATAACAATAAATATAAATCAAGAGCATATACATATAAATATTAATAATAATATTAAATATAATTAAGTAAATAATATATACATAAAATTAAATAATATACATAAAAAATTAAATATTAATAATAAATCAATAACAATATTTCAGGATTAATAAAAACACACATATGTAAAAAAAAAAAAAAAAAAAAAAAAAAAAAAAAAAACTAATAAAATATTAAAAATTAAAATAAATAAATATAATCAAATAAATAATTAAGCAATTAAAATTCATTCAAATAAATATTCAATTATTAATTAGCCGACCAAGTATAATAACAATAACTGAAATAAAAAAATTTTTCAACTATTAATAAAGCTCTGAAATTCATTATCTTCTCAAAAACTATCTCATTGCCCTGATGATGGACTCACTAAGGTAGTCCGAAACGTCGGTTTCATAACTGATCACAGGTTTTCCACAAATCAAATCAAGATCAAACAGCCTGTATGGACTCCCTCTTCAACAAGAACAAATTTGTCCTTCTCTCCCACGAAGGCTATGTCCATGGCCCTCTGAAAAGTAGCGCCAACATTCATCAATCCGAAAGGAATCTTGGAGTACACAAAAGTGCCCCAAGGAGTAGTGAAGGCGGTCTTTTCCTGATCTTCAGGGTGTACAACAATCTGATTGTAACCTGAAAATCCATCTAAGAAAGACATGACTCTAGCCCCTGACACTCTTTGCAGCAAGTGTTCCATTTTGGGTAGAGGATAGTTATCTTTTTTAGAGCACTTGTTCAGATTTCTGAAGTCAACACAAATCCTGATTTCTCCATTTTTCTTTCTTACCACCACAAGGTTGGCTATCCACTTTGAATAGCTCAAGGGAACTATGATTTTGGCATCCAACAGCTTCTTGATTTATTTCTCGATCAAAGGAAACAAGAGAGGGCTGATAGGTCTTAACTTTTTCTTAAAAGGGATGGTGTTCTTTTCCAGTGGGATCTTATGCTGAATGATGTATGTGTCATAGGTTTTAAGGTTGTTGTATTCCCAGGCAAAAATGTCGGTGAATTGCTTCATAAGGGTGCAATACTCAGAATTCTGGGCAGAGGTCAAATGTGTGGACAAATTTATGTTTTTGGATGGGATGGGCTCCCTATATTATGTTTACGAACAACAGACTCATTTTCTATTTCGACAAGCTTATATGGCACATCTTTTTGGTCGAAAAGCTTATCTAGAGGCACCAATCCGTTTGGTATGTGATTACTAGGCAGTTGGATGATGCTTCCTCAACCGATCTCGCTTTTTAGCTTGGGCTGGGCGCATTCTCCCATGGCTTCATTTTCCTGATCGATGTGCGTTTCAGAAACTTCCTCCATGACTTGCAAAAACTTGTTAATTTCCTCATCGTCTTGAAAAACCCTCCAATATTTGACATTGTCAAGCAAAGAAGGTTTGTACTTTACATGAACTTCATATGTCAATTTAGGAGGTAAATGAGGAATAAACATGCTAGCAAAGACAACAAGGGAGTCGGAAAGCTGGTTCTTCATTCTTGGAATATAAGAAATGATGAAATCATTAAAAGAATCCTTGAGCCTCCATACCTCATCTCTGTATGCCTTCAGCCTTTGATGCTTAGCTTGGAAAGTTTTATTTACCTGTTGAATAATGAGGTCTGCGTCTCCAAACACTTTCAGGGCTTTGATACCCATTTCTTTAGCAGCGCTTAAGCCTAGAATCAAAGCTTCGTACTCTGCGATGTTGTTTGTGACCTGGAAGGTTAATTTGAAAGATAAATTAATGTGTTCCTATGTTGTGGACACAAGGACTACACCTGCCCCAACAGCTTCCTTATAGAAAGCTCCATCAAAGAACATGTCCCAAATTTGTGGGTTTTCTTCCTCTGCAATCTGGCAAACTGGTTTCTAAAGCTACATGGAGGCCAACTGGGATTCTTCAATATGAAGAATACAAGCTCCAAAATTAGTGTCAACAGCATATATGGGATGATTGGTGGGATTCTTTTCATCGTTGATTATATAAGCCAAATGCATCTCTCTGTATAATCTCTTGCTCTCACCTCCAAAAACTGGGACAGTAGCATAGGACAGCTCATTTTGTAATGATCCACCTAATCTCTTGATCCAACCTCTAGAAAGTAACATGCCAAACTTGGGAGGTACATCTGCTACCATAATTTCCATCCTCACACTTTTCATAGGCAGCTGAGACAAAGTGATGGCTAGGTCCTTGATTAATCCTAGACATTTCACTTTTCTAGAGTCAAAAGAAAACATGTCATGATAAGGCTTAGTGATGTCAAGACCCAACTCATCCATGACAGCCTTGGGCATTAGATTATGGCTGGCTCTAGTGTCCAGAAGGTAGTTGTGAAGGATTTTATCATGAATAGTCAAGGAGACATAGAACGATAGGGAGTTGTCTTCACAATTTTCAATCATTGGGCTGAGAATAACAGCTGGCTTATCAACTGAAAGATTTACATAGTCAGTGGATGCTTGGATGGCTTTAGGCTCAAGGGCCTTGAGGATGGATCTTTTGAAGGACTCATTCTTCACTAGTTCAATAAGAGGCATAGGTATTCGTAGCTTCTGAATTTCTGATTGAAAACTGAAAGGAGGAGACTTGTCAAGGCCTCTTACCTCATGAGCTGGAGCTTTGAGGATAATGGGATCAACTACCAATTTTTTTTTCTTATTAGCTTGTTGTACTGCAGGGACACCAGCTCTTTGAACAAGGGTTTCCTTGGCATTATTTATCTTCGACCTCAAATTATATATTTTCTAATCTACAATTTGTAGAATACCTTCACCATCCCATTCTTGGTTGATCTAGTCATTTCATAATGACTTTCATAAGCAGCTGTTGTGGCCACCAACAACCCCACTCCTTATGAAGTGTTATTGCTAATACTAAATAAGTGGGGACCCTTAGTAAAAAATTGAAAAAAACCAATTAGTGTTATATTTCTTTTTAGATGAAACTTACAACATCATGGACTTAGGGAAATACCTTTGAAGAATCTAAAAAACTTAAGTTTCATAATGAAGAAAGAAAATTCACTCCTTAAGAGAGATCGCATCGCGCAAAGAACGATAGGGTACCTTCTAAATGAGCCAAAATGATAAAAAACGCGAGATTGCGACGTGAAACTCCATCACATCGCATGCATTAAGAAGCCCTCACATTGAAAAATCTTAAAATCGCCGATATGCGATATCGCATATCGCACATCGCAAAAATCACATGAATTTCACATAATGATTATAACGATTAAGTGATCCGTGATCTTGCGATCTCCAATCCACGATCCTACGATCCTGTGATATTGCGACCAAGCAACCTTGCGATAGAACAACACGATGAAATTGCGGTAATGCGATAGCGCAAAGCAAAATCGCAAGACCTCTCCATCGCAGTTGGTTATGGCTCATTATTCGAGAAAAAAATTTAGGCCAAGAACTGGTCATGCACTTTAATGCTAATTAATGAGTTGTTGCCAGTTGTTAATGAAGTATGGTGTTGTGTTTTTCGAAGAACTAGTTCACGTAAGGTGGCGTGTTTTGCATATCTTCGGCATTTAAATTTTTCTTGTCATTATTTTTATCATTACTCCCACCTCAATTGTAAACTGCAGGAACAAAGGTCAAAGCGTTATACAAGGCAGTATGCAAGAAACTATGAGGAGGAAAGGCAGTACTCCAATGTCCATTTCGGAAGGCACACCTAATCCACTTAAGGGAGAGAAAGAGCCGCAGAACTCTTCTGAGGAATCCATCACAGATTTCTCATATACAGCCATGGTTGAATGGGTACTAAAGGATGCTAATACCAGAAACAGACAGTTTAATGCTCGAGGTCAAGAGCTCACGGAATCACTATTTTTACAAATTTTGAGCTTTATACCCGATAAGAGAAAAAGGCAGAAGAGGCGAAAAACACATCAGGGAAGCCCGGATCAACAAACAGAGGTAGTTTCCGATGCGCGATTAGCGCTTAGTGCATCGCTAAGAAAACTTGCTCGAAAAGGAAGGCTTCTAATTACTCAGTCACCTGCAAGCCCCGAAAATTGCAAGAAAGCAGCCATAGAAACAAACTGGAAACAGAAGGCTAAAGAAAAAGCAGAAGCAATCCAAGGGTTAACCAAGTTGAAATGGGATTATCACCAGGCATACATGATAAAGCCACATAGTCATTGGATGACTCTCAAGTATATCATCAATTTTGCTGAGAAGATAGTGCCAGCTCTTGTCGATTCTGTTTTCTTAACTCAACCAAAGACGGAAGACAATCAGCCGACTCTACTCAAGCAAATACTAAATGCTTGTGACGTTAAGGAGCAAGTTTAGAAATAGTTAGATATTAGATTTAATTTTAGAAATAGTTTTGCTTAGAAAAAGGACGGTCATTTAAAACGGAATCCTCAATTTCTATAAATAAGTTATTTAATTAGTAGTATTTAAACCCTTCTCATGCATTTAGAGAATGGTCTAGAAATTTATCAAAAACTTGTCCTCAGAACATGCATTTTTGCACCCTCAAAGGAGGTTTTGATGAATGAATGGAACAGGGTTTATTTGATATTTGCATTTGGTATCTGCTACTGATGTTGCACTTTTGTACTCTTAGTGGATGTTAAATCAAGGAGAGATAAATCAATTGTAGCTTGAAGCTCATGAGTAGGACTAGTTATAAATGGTACTTTTATCTCTTAACCATTTCTTCTTATGTGTTAAACAGATATTCAGTTTTCAATTGTTTATATATTGTAGCATGGATGCATGAGTTATCATTTGGCACTTTTGTACGGTGATAACTATTTATTTATACTTAGTGTATGAATAGCTCATTTATGCGATAAGTTTTTCACAACTGTTTCGCCTAACTTCTTATACGAAGTAGTTCATATTTATTGAATTCTTTTCTTATAATAGCTGAATGATATTTATTACCAGTTATTATTTGAAATCTTTCTAGATCGCATAGAAGAAAGATCACACCCCGCGTTAGCACAAATTTTGATGTTTTTTCTGTTTATTAGAATACAATAGCATAGCATTAGATTAGAATTAGAATAGAAGTATTCCAATTAGAACAGAAATACCCATCTTTCTCACACACACACTGAATTGGGAAACTGGTCCCATATCCCCAGTCAGACCCGCTATACCAAACGGATAAGGAGCTGCCAACCAAGGTCCGAACCGGGCGGGTATCCCCCTTGTTGTAGACCCGATTTTCGGGGCCTTCAACATATTTGGCGCTAGAAGGAGGGCCTGAACCATGAATGGCAAGTAAATCTAAATCAAAATACCATTATGAGAGTAAATCGCCCTCACCATCTCCCCCGACTTCTCCATTACACTTAAATCCAGAGTTAGAAGTCGTCGGAGCATCAATCGCTGCTACAAACCCTGAAATTTCGGAACAATCTATTATAGAACCTCCTGAAGTCGAATCTCTGATTCACAAACTTCAGCGATTTTCCATTTCCCCTCAAAGATCTGATAAATCTCAGGGCAGCGTGACTTCGCAGTATAACCCTGCCCATCCCCTGACCAGATTAAAGAGTGAAAATTTTGGTATTCGGCCAACCGAATTACCTCTTCCCAAAAGGAAAAGAGCAAGGAAATCACCTAGAGGGTCCAACAGTGAGACTCTTTCATCAACATCATCCATCTCAACCTCTTCACCATGAATTCAGCCATCCACTCCTCCACTCCAGACCATTATCAATCCACCTAGTGGAATCCCTACAACTCCTCCTCAATCATCTGCGATCATAATATCCTCATCTTCCCAACCACAGGTATAATCTTCTACACTTCCCCCTGTTAGCAGTTCAGCAATGGCCCAGTGTCCATGGAACAACCCTGGGGCAGTCTTAATGCCTGCACCCTTGAGTCAAATACCGGCCCATCCTGAGAAATGGCTGCCTAAGTTCAATCCCGAGGCAGGCATGCTAGCAGACGAGCACATAAACAACTTTATGCTATCCATTAATCTCAACGGGGTTACTAATGAAGATGTTGTTGTTCGACTGTTTCCTTATACTCTGCAAGGAACAGCCGGATCGTGGTATTTCTCATTACCCTCTGGATCTATTACTAGTTGGGACATCTTCCAAGAACAATTCCTAACCAAGTTCGGTGATGATAGGTCCACGGAAACGTTAATCAATGACTTATCCAACCTTAGGGTCGAATCTAGAGAGCCGATCAAAGACTTTAATCTACGTTTCAATAAAATTCTAAACAAAATTCCTACTGCTTCCCAGCCCAGCGAGGAAGTGCGATGTGAATGGTATATCACTGCTTTACCATCAAACATAGCAACCTTTGTGGACAGAGCTAATAAAATAACCTTAGCCGAAAACATGAAAGAAGTCATAGCAGTAGAGAAACGTATAATAGCCCTAGAGAAGAAATCCGCGATAGAGGAACGGAAATCTAAGAAGGTCACCTTCAAAGAAGAGTCCAAGAAGAAACAAGCAAAAGATCCATTCGATTTGGAGGGATTATAAAAAGTTCTGAAGACCGTGTCTAATGAAATGGTCGACATAAAAAAGCAAGTAGCAGAAACTTCTTCAAAAAGGCCCTACAGAGCTTTTAAAAGAGGCCTGTCAATGGATTCAAGGCCACCCAATGCTATTACAAGTGCTGAATCTGAGGAAGAGGAAGAGGAAATTGCCACTGAAGGGAAAACCGATGATGAAGAAGTTGTAGAATTACAAGGAATGTGGGATTTCATCCTCCCACAAGAAGAAGATCAAGAAGTATTGTCGGTTAACACACAAAGTAGAAATCAGTTTGATCCTCCCCAAACTACCCCAAATCCAAAGAGCGCAAGCTCTGCAACAAAGGATAAAGTCGCAACAAAGAAACCAACATCTAAAGGGACTCAAACTAGCCCAGTCCAAACAGATTCATCTACTCCATCTAAAACATTAATCGTCTCAGATGAAATGGAGTACAATATTATAGAAGACATGAAAAAGACTAGGGCCAACATTACTCTGTATGAATTGAGCAAGCTAAAGCATCAACAAAAGATAATGATGAAATAATTACATGTTGTGCTAGTTGCACCTTTGCCTGTCGCTGTAATTTCTCAAGCTTCCCAGAACATGGGAAGACCTCTAATTAATACGACTAACAAGATTGATCCAAACGACATCGCTTTAATTGGAGGAAGATCGAGATCTCATACTCCCCCTTTTCTCCTTATGAAATTTTTAACAAAAATGTACATAATTGTCTAGTGGATTCAAGTGCATCATCGAATATTTTACCAAAGTACATATGTACCAAATTAAACGTTCAACCACAGAAATCCGTTGTTCGCATAGTTCAGCTGGATCGATCTCAAGTCGAAGTCATTGGCAAACTAAATCAAGTAACCATAAGGTTGTCATCCAACCCAAAGGTATGTCAAGTTATTGAAATTTTAGTCGCTGATATCCCTGAATTTTATGGCTTAATTCTTAGCAGGGATTGGTCAGAAAAACTGCATGGATACTTCGCAACTGACTGGTTTCACATGTGGCTGCCTTACAATGGTAAGCCAAATCAAATAAAAGTTGAACGAGAATTACATCAGAAGTACATAGTAACGGAATTAGAGGGAGAAAATGAACCAGTAGCATATAACAGTAGCATAATTGGCAATTACTCAGTGGATTCTTTTCTCAGCAATTTTAATGCTCATACATCACCTTATTTAGAACATTTTGTTTTGTCCCAAGTCGAAATTTTTTCTCAAACACATAGTTCAAAATGTATCATTTTTTTAGATAGACCTGTAAATAAATCTTTGTTTTGGAAATTATTTTTTGATGGTTCTAAATCTTACGAAGGAGTAGGAGCAGGATGCGTGCTAATTAGTCCATAAGGAGATAAAATCATGTTAACATGCAGGCTCGAATTTGATTGTACCAACAATATAGCAGAATATGAGGCTTTAGTCCAAGGGTTGTACAAAGCAATCGGGTTAAACATAAAGTACCTCCAAGTCTTCAGCGACTCTGAAATTGTAGTCAAGTAGGTACGGAATACTATACATTTCTTATCAGGTCATTTAAAACACTATCAATCTTTAGTTCAAGATCTGACTAAGCATTTTATAGCATTCAATATTTCATCAATTCCTAGACTCCAGAATGCAAGCGCTGACCTTTTAGCTAACATAGCTTCTAAGCTCATTCCTTCGGAACATTTTAGTCCAGATAGATTCTCAATAGAATTAATCTTTAGACCTTCTATTTCTGACAACATCACAAATTGGAGAATATTCAATGACGATCCTGATATCATAAATTTCCTTACTTCTGAAGGATCTTGCTCCAACCAAATAATTGACGAAGACCAACATGATCGACAATTACAACAAAATAGCACTAACAATGTTATACCTAAATCAGTGGTCAAGTTAGAAGATCTGTATGATTTGAAAGATCGGTTTAAAAGGTCTACCAATTCAAAGCTCCAAAGTTCAACTTTGAATTACGAACTAGTAAACCTAGGAACCGATGCCAAACCCCAAAACATAAATCTAGGCCTTGGCCTAGCCCCTGAAGAAAAACTAGCATATATTCGTCTTTTGAGACAACACAAAAAGTTTTTGCTTGGAACTATGATGAACTCAAAACATACGACACTTCTATCATCCAACATACTATTCCAATGACCGATAATGAAAAACTTGTCCAACAAAAATTGAGAAAGATCCATCCCAACCTAGAAAATCAGATAAAAACTGAACTCAATAAGGTGTTGAAAGCCAAGATAATCTTTCCCATCAGACATTCTAAATGGGTCTCCAATATGGTACCTGTTAGAAAGAAAAACAAAGATATTAGAATTTGTATTGAATTTTGAAATCTTAACAGGGCCTGTCAAAAAGACTATTTTCCCTTACCACCTATGGAGCAAATATTGCAGGCAGTGGCGGGCTCAGAATTAATGTCTTTCTTGGATGGATTTTCAGGATACAATCAAGTGTTGGTACATCCTAATGATCAATTGAAAACCACATTCAGAACTAAATGGGGCACATATGCATATCGAAAGATGCCATTTGGTTTGATTAATGCTGGTGCCACATTTCAGAGAGCCATGGACATTGCATTTAAAGGTTTAGTCAATAAATCTGTAGTAATTTATTTGGATGATATAATCGTGTATTCCAAGAAACGAAGCAACCATCTCAAAGACTTGAAACAAATCTTCCAATGACGTTTAAGGTATGGAAATTCACTTAACCCAAAGAAATCTTTTTTTCGCATTAAGTGAAGGGAAACTTCTAGGATTCATAGTGTCAAAATATGGGATTCACATCAATTCTAACAGAATCAAAGAGATTTCTGAAATATCCCTACCTCATAACAAAAAATCCATGCAATATTTCCTTGGTCAAATCAACTTTGTAAAGAGATTTGTTCCAGATTTTTCACGAATCGTATCCCCTTTACAAACAATGATAAAAAAGAACTCTAATTTTAAATGGGGCCAATATGAACATGAAGCATTCAACTTGATTAAACAAGCTATTATTAATGCTCCATCTTTAGCAACTCCAAATTTTTCAGAGCCTTTTATTTTATACACATTTGCCTCAGAAAGGTCATATGCTGCTATACTCACTCAAACGAATCAAGAAAAGGCAGAAGCACCAATTGCTTTTTTCAGTTCAAATTTGCAGGGTGCTGAATTAAATTACTCAGATGTGGAGAAGCAGGCTTATGCTGTTTTCAAAGCAATCAAATACTTCAGACCTTTTCTACTCAAAACCCATACTAAAATTATAATACCATTTCCAGCGGTAAGGAATCTTCTAGTACAAAAGGATGTGGGTGAGAAGAGGGCCAATTGGGTAACTGCCTTACAAGAATATGACATAGAAATTAAACCAGCAAACATTGTAAGAGGTCAAGGCTTTTGCAAAATGCTGGCTAGAGCGTCGCAAATTTCTGAAATCCCATCTATAGAGGTACAAGTGTGCGAGGTAAGCCTAAACGATGAGCAGTCATTATATGCTGATATTATTTATTATCTTAAGAATGGATATGCTCCTTCATACCTCGATTA
>APFE031706178.1:67277-81312 GCA_000404065.3 Pinus taeda
GAAGAGGGCCAATTGGGTAACTGCCTTACAAGAATATGACATAGAAATTAAACCAGCAAACATTGTAAGAGGTCAAGGCTTTTGCAAAATTCTGGCTAGAGCGTCGCAAATTTCTGGAATTCCATCTGTAGAAGTACAAATGTGCAAGGTAAGCCTAAACGATGAAGAGTCATTATATGCTGATATCATTTATTATCTTAAGAACGGATATGCTCCTTCACACCTCAATCATACCAAGAAAAGAGCTCTAAGGTTGAAATCCAAACAATATTAGCTCATAAATGATATTCTTTTTAGAATGAATTACGATTTTGTTCTCCTTAGATGTCTTGAGAAATCTGAAGCTGAAAAAGTTTTGCAGGAACTCCACGATGGGCCAGCAGGCGGACACTATGCTGGAGATGCTACTGCACATAAAATCTTATGCACAGGGTATTACTGGTCCACGTTATTCAAAGACTCGCACAGTTACGTGAAGAAATGTCAAGTCTGCCAAACTACTACTGGGAGACAAAAGAAGCCATCCTTACCACTACAACCAGTTAACATCGAGCAAACTTTCATTCAGTGGGGATTGGACATAATAGGTGAGATCGTTCCTCACTCTTCCAAGCAGCATAGATATATCCTTACAGCAACAAATTATTTTACCAAGCGGGTAGAAGCAGTTCCACTCAAGACGGCTAATATTGAAAATATCATTGAATTCATAGATCAATTTATAATCACCAGGTTTGGATTGCCTTCCGCTTTAATGTTCGATAATGCATCATACTTTTCTGGAAATGCAATGATTGAATTTGCACTTAAAAGAGGATTCAAACTTAAATATTCGGCCAATTATTATCCACAAGGAAATGGGTTATCCGAGTCTACAAATAAAAACCTAATCAGGATTATCAAAAGAACACTAGACCAAAATCATAAAAATTGGCATAAATCCTTAATATACGCTTTGTGGGCAGACCAAATAACGAAAAAAGCTTCCATCAGAACTTCTCCCTTTAATTTAGTTTATGGGAAAGAAGTGGTTCTTCCGACTCATTTAGCAATTCCCCCTTTGTCTGTAGTTCAATACATTGATGAAATACCAACTTCCTCATTACACCTAAGACAAATTGAAATAATCAAATTAGAAGAACAACGAGAACAGGCTAAGAAAACGCATGCTCATCATCAAGCACTAGTAAAATCCTCTTTTGATTCAAACATAATGACCAGAAAAGATTTTCAGATGGGAGACTTAGTTTTAAAATGGGACAAGGCACATGAAGAAAAGGGGAAGCATACAAAATTTCAAAGAATGTGGCTTGGTCCTTTTCAAATTGTAGAAGTCTTAGGTCCATCAACATTTGTGTTACAAGATTTAGCAGGTAAAAGAGACTCTTTGCCTGTCAACGGACATATTCTTAAGAAATATTTTCCATAGAAGATTATTCTTCTATTTTTGTAGAATAATACTTTTCTTTTCATAATAAAACCAGTTGTGAATGGTTACATTAGGCATTTACGAAAAAGACACCAACTCTCTTTCAGATTTTGATTTTTCGCTTGTATAAATGGAAAATATTTTGGAATATTGATCTTTATTATTGAAATATACAGTTAAAGACTCTAACCTAGATATGAGACTAGTTTCAACTTCATAAAGTTTGATGAAAACAACCTTTAGTGAAGAAATTGTTTTATATCAGTGCAATGAAAGGTATCAATAACAAAATAAAGATTCTTTGTAGAACAGTTACTTCCAAAAACTCTATCATTGCCGTCCAGAGCTATCTAAAGGAAACAATGACTTCCTCCTTGCTAAGGAAATCAAACTTTCAGAGGAACAATCCAAGCATACACTTCATCTTGAAGAATGAGAGGTCTCATCATGAGCCGGCTTATCATAATCACAGATATTATAACTTGCTGACTTTGTCAAATACTGCATACCACAACAGGGCAATGACTCAAGATTGTTACAATCAAGAGGCAAGGGGTCTCATCACGAGCCAGCTTGTTCAGCAAAGTTATAAATCGAGTGAATGGTTGTGTCATAAATTGGCTATCAAACCAAGACATTGTTCTTTAAGAATAAAAAGAAAATCAAAGCAATAAGTGTGGATGTGGATTCTTCTTTGAGAGTTGTGGGTTTCTATAAGTAGGATACAGGATCATTGCTGGGTAACAGGTAACCCTAGCGAGGCTATGAATGCCTGCTGGCAGCAGAGGCTCTACCTACGACAAATGAGCATATTTAAAAACTGGTTTACAGAGAATACTTTCTTTTATCTTTACAGACCAAGTAATGACTGATGTAAATACAAGGACTAACTTGAGGGAGAAAATAATCAAAGTTGAAAATAGCTTAAACAAAATAGCATTGACAGGTTAGAGCATAATGTACTTTATCTTTCTATAATAAAGTTTAATTTTCTGAAAAATTTCATGTTTTGGAAGTTGAAAAGATTCAATAGAAACACAGAGATAACTGGTTCTTCCAAGTGAATCGCCAATTGTTGTGGCCACCAAAAACCCCCCTCCTTATGAAGTGTTATTGCTAATACTAAATAAGTGGGGACCCTTAGTAAAAAATTAAAAAAAAATCAATTAGTGTTATATTTCCTTTTAGATGAAACTTACAACATCATGGACTTAGGGAAATACCTTTGAAGAATCTAAAAAACCTAAGTTTCATAATGAAGAAAGTAAATTCACTCCTTAAGAGAGATCGTATCGTGCAAAGAACGATAGGGTACCTTCTAAATGAGCCAAAATGATAAAAAACGCGAGATTGTGACTCGAAACTCCATCGCATCGCATGCATTAAGAAGCCCTCACATTGAAAAACCTTAAAATCGTCGATATGTGATATGCGATATCGCACATCGCAAAAATCACATGAATTACACATAATGATTATAACGATTAAGCGATCCGCGATCTTACAATCTGCGATCCGCGATCCTGCGATCTGCGATATTGCGATCAAGCAACCTTGCGATAGAACAGCACGATGAAATTGCGGTAATGTGATACAGTGATCTGCAATAGCACAAAGCAAAATCGCAAGACCTCTCCATCGTAGTTGGTTCTGGCTCATTATTCGAGAAAAAATTTTAGGCCAAGAACTGGTCATGCACTTTAATGCTAATTAATGAGTTGTTTCCAGTTGTTAATGAAGTATTGTGTTGTGTTTTTCGAAGAACTAGTTCACGTAAGGTGGCGTATTTTGCATATCTTCGGCATTTAAAGTTTTCTTGTCATTATTTTTATCATTACTCCCACCTCAACTGTAAACTGCAGGAACAAAGGTCAAAGCGTTATACAAGACAGTATGCAGGAAACTATGAGGAGGAAAGGCAGCACTCCAATGTCCATTTAGGAAGGCACACCTAATCCACTTAAGGGAGAGAAAGAGTCGCAGAACTATTCTGAGGCATCCATCACAGATTTCTCATATACATCCATGGTTGAATGGGTATTGAACGATGTTGATACTAGAAACAGACAGTTTAATGCTCAAGGTCAAGAGCTCACGGAATCACTATTTTTACAAATTTTGAGCTTTATACCCGATAAGAGAAAAAGGCGCAAGAGGCGAAAAAAGAATCAGGGAAGCCTGGATCAACAAACAGAGGCAGTTTCCGATGCGCGATTAGCACTTAGCACATCTCTAAGAAAACTTGCTCGAAAAGGAAGGCTTCTAATTACTCAGTCACCTGCAAGCCCCGAAAATTGCAAGAAAGCAGCGATAGAAACAAACTGGAAACAGAAGGCTAAAGAAAAAGCAGAAGAAATCCAAGGGTTAACCAAGTTGAAATGGGATTATTACCAGGCATACATGGTAAAGCCACATAGTCATGGATGACTCTCAAGTATATCATCCATTTTTGCTGAGAAGATAGGCCGTCTTGCCGATTCTTTTGCTTAACCTCAACCCATGACGGAGAAGTCAGCCGACTCTACTCAGGCTAAATACTAAAGCTTGCGAGTTAGGAGCAAATTTAGAAATAGTTAGATATTAGATTTAATTTTAGAAATAGTTTCTTAGAAAGAGGACGGTCATTTAAACCGAATCCTCAATTTCTGTAAATAAGTTATTTAGTTAGTAGTATTTAAACACCCTTCTCATGCATTTAGAGAAGGGTCCAGAAATTTATCAAAAACTTGTCCTCAGAACATGCACTTTTGCACCCTCAGAGGAGGTTTTGGTGAATGAATGGAACAGGGTTTATTTGATATCTGCTACTGATGTTGCACTTCTGTACTCTTAGTGGATGTTAAATCAAGGAGAGATAAATCAATTGTCGCTTGAAGCTCATGAGTAGGACTAGTTATAAATGGTACTTTTATCTCTTAACCATTTCTGCTTATGCGTTAAACTGATATTCAATTTTCAGTTGTTTATATATTGTAGCATGGATGCCTGAGTTATCATTTGGCACTTTTGTACGGTGATAACTATTTATTTATGCTTAGTGTATGAATATCTCATTTATGCGATAAGTTTTTCACAACTGTTTCATATAACTTCTTGTACGAAGTAGTTCATCTCTATTGAATTCTTTTCTTATAATAGCTGAATGATATTTATTACCAGTTATTGTTTGAAATCTTTCTAGATCGCATAGAAGAAAGATCACACCCCAGGTTAGCATAAATTTTGATGTTTTTTTTGTTTATTAGAATACAATAGCATAGAATTAGATTAGAATTAGAATAGAAGTATTCCAATTAGAATAGAAATACCCATCTTTCTCACACACACACACTAAATTGGGAAACTGGTCCCATATCCCCAGTCGGACCCGCTATACCAAACGGATAAGGAGCTGCCAACAAAGATTCGGACCGAGCGGGTATCCCCCTTGTTGTAGACCCGATTTTTGGGGCCTTCAACAGCAGCTGAGGTCAAAAAGGAAGCATTGCCTTTGTCTTCTAGACAATGGATCTCATCATCTTCTTCAAACTGCTTTTCTTCCATGACTACATTCTGAAAAGGAGCCTTCACCCTGTGGTCTTCATTTGCATCTTTGTTTCTTTTCAAAATCTGCAAGTGCTCATTTATTCTTCTATATGGATTTGGATTTGGATTTCTAGGAGCAAAGGTATTAGGCAGTCTTCTTTTCCCCGGTTGCTACTCAACCTTCAATTTATAGATTTCAGAAGCTAATGACTTGATCATTTTGGTCATTTAATCTTAGGATCAGAGGATGATGAAGACTCGCCCCTCTGTCTTCTTCTATCAACATTTCCCTTGATTTTCTCTACAGCCATGATGTTTGATTCCACTTCCAAGGTTGCATCCTGCATGTCAGCCAAAGTGGCACATCACCTCTCTCTCAACAGTAGGCAGAAGTAAAAATCAAAATCGCTAGCATAGGTGAGTTTAGCAGAGGTAATAGCGGGTTTTACTTCAGCTAGTGTCTTGTTGTACATACAGTTAAACCTCTTATTAAAATCAGACAGTAGCTCACCATTTTCCCTCTTTAAGTTCCCAAACTCAGTGTGGTAGTAGAGGAGGTCCTTTTTATCCCACCAATGCTTTAGGAATGCATCATCTAAAGCTTCAATATCTGCTATAGGTCTGGGGGTTAGTTCTATGAACCATTTTCTAGCCTCTCCATCTAGGCTTTGGAAAACGACTCTCATCCAGACATCATCTTTACTAATGTCCAGATTATCAGCATAGCTATAGAATGATTCAAGATGTTCTTCAGCAGTAACACCTTTAGTCCTAGTGAAATTAGGCCTATATTTCTAATATTCTCTAGTAGGCATGGCATTCAAAGGAGTGGGCAGTATTAGAGGTCCATACCTAGCAGCTATGATTCTTTCCATTTTGGTAGGTGCTTGTGGACTTGCCATAGCTATGGTGGCTAAAAGAGTACTAGCAGTGTGAATGATAGAGGGTTGAGGAGTGACTGATAGGACTAAAGGAGTCTGATGGATAAGAGGTGAGGTTTCCTTTGGACTTAAAGCAAAAGGAGAACCTAAAGAATAAGGAGCTTTATGAATCTCTGAGAGTTTTTCACTGCTAGTATTAGATGCTATACTCTCAACATGTATTTGTTCTATTACAAGCCTTTCTTGAAGAGATATAGAATATTGTTTAGGTTTACCTAAACCTGATGCTCCTTTCTGTAATACCTTTCTCTCTTTGATGATTTTTTCAGGGTCAGGTACTGGGTCAGATTGTAGCTTCTAAGGATCTCTCTGAGTATGCCTCATAAACTGAGCCAGAACTATGTAGTGGAGTCACCAAGAGGTTCGGCCTCCAGTAGAGTCACCAAATAGATGATTACAACCCAAAATGTGCCTAGAATTTGTCTATCATCAAAGTTGGATCTATGTCGTCTCCCAGGGAAGCTAAGCTTCAGTTTCCTCTCCCCGGAAACAGCGCCAATTATGTTATCACTCCAGGAAACTCTCCTAGGTTGTAGATCGGAGATGCCTGGTAACATGTAATCTTCAATATTTCTCTCTGAATTATTGGAATAAATTATGGTTTGGATCAAGTCAGATAACCATTTTAGCTCTATTCTCACTCAAGACATGCATGAACACCCTCAACAACACAAGGCTTTGGACCACTAATGCTCAATAGTTTGTAGATTTAATGGATAGATGGAGAATACTGATAGTACCAACAAATTGCATACATGAACATATATGAATGGCTAACTACATGTAGAAAATGAGCTTAATGACTATACTGGCATATCCATATATAATAACACATATAAATGGCTAGCTACAGGCAGTAAAGAAGCTTGCAAGTCTAATTTATCAATGCAAAGATAAGGTGACAGTTATCTGGCATTAGATACTAGAGAAACATGAATAGACTATCCAAATGTAAGCTTAGAACAGAAGAGAAGTGGACACTGAACATATAACAGCAAAAGAAGCTTGTATTACTAAAGGTTGAACCTCTATTACATCTTACTAACAGCTATTTATAGTCCTTTACAATGATTTTGAGTGTTTTGAAGGCTTGAGAGGTCTTAATCTATCCCTTTATCTCTTCAACTGATTGATTCCCTCAATAGGCAGCATGGTTCGGAGGTTTTTTCTTCTGACAGAAGAATAACCACATTCAGATATTTCGGTAGCTTGTTGTGCTGTCTGTGCCCCCTGATCTTTCTGTTTCAGGCTGCAGTGTGATGTGGATGCCCATCATATTTCTCTTTCTTTTGGACAGTTGCATTGTCTACTACGTGATCTTTGCTGTCTTCGGCTAAGCTGTGTTGTTGATGCTCCATGATCTTGTTTGATTTGGTTGTGTGTGTTGTGGCCCTTCCAATGATTTAACAATGCATGCTTCTGTTATAACATAACAGTATTTCCCCTGTGGTGGACCTCTGTTGAAAACAATGTATATTTATGTTTTAAACAAAAAACACAGCCATCACTGCTAAATCCTGCCTTCTCTGCCCTTTTGGACTTAAAAGGTCTTCATAAATGGTTTATTTACCCATCAGGTCTACCCTTAGGGTTATTGCAAGTCGCATTTGGCCTTTCCCTGTTTATTTCCCTTGTATTCTAAAACACGCATAAAACACTGAAAACACATGAAAATTGGCCTTAGGTAGACCTAAAATATATATATATTTCGTATCTGAAACCCATCGGGTCTGCCCTTGTCGTTGTCGCAAGTCGCATTCAACCCTATTCCTATGTTTTTTGTTAAACCATGAAAATACATGAAATACATTGGAAACGGCCCTCTTGCGGATCTCAAATTTCATATATTTCGCTTCCCGGACCCTTTGGGGTCTAGGTTATATCGCATATTGCCACTGCCTAGGTTCCTGTGTATTTCGTTAAATAACGAAATATATGAAAAATGTATTAAAAATGGCCAAGCCACAGACTTCAAACATTATATAATATTGCTATCGGTGCTCTCATGTGTTCTTTTGTATTTTGTTTAAACAATGAAATACATTAAAATACATTAGGAGTAGGCCTTCACGCGGACTCCAAAATTTATCAACTGTCACATATGATTCCATCGGGTCCGGCCCATCAGGTTGCACATATCCTTGTGCCTAGGCCCTGCCCCTTGGTTGGCGCCGATAGCGATATTGCAATGTGATAAATTGCAACCGCGCGTCGCTCATTCCCCGCTCCTTTATATAACAGAACATATGGTCCTTGCCGATGCGACCCGCCAATCCGATCATCGGTGATCATTGATCGATGGTGTCATGTGCCCACCTTTAAACCTCCTCTGCAATAGCACCGATTGTGATTAGTCGCTTAGATCTGGGTCGTTGATCGGCCAGATCTAACAGTTGTTGTGTGATGCCCAGTTTAAGCCTACGATAATGATTTTCATGGTTTTAGAGTGTTTTGAGCCTCCCGATAGTGTATTTCCACCCTTCCAAGGGCTTTCCTCCTCCGACCATTTCGACTTTGAACGATCCTTAAGAGGATTTTGAAGAATTTTAGGGCGTACTTGGATCCTTTGGCGTGATTTTGAGCAAGTTTGGAGACTCTAAAAGGGCATACTTGGATCCATTTTTGGACCATTTGTCCACAAGGCTAACAGGGCCATATATTTTTTAATTTTTGAGTTTTATAAAATTTTTTCCTAAATAATTCATGACAAATACTCACATCACACACCAAACCAAAAAAACGATAAATAATCACACTCCTATGTAAAAGAGAAACTCAGTCTAATAGGTCATGTCAAAGTGTGCCCACAGCTAGGCAAAATCCAATGGTTTCTATACACAAACTCATTGAGGAGTGGGGGTACCATATGGCTCACTATGATGGGGCCATGCCATAGAAAGTTGAACCATCCGGCTCCTAAAATTTGATGATACTATGGAACACCTAGAACCATAACGTTATCAGGAATGACTCGAGGAAATTAATAAGGTGATTGGTCTCGTGAGTTAATGGAGATATTTGACAAGGACTATCAAGACATAAATAGCGTACAAGACATTTGTCAACAAGTGGAGATGAGATGGAAAATTCATTGGCATGTTTAGCATTAGAAACCCAAGACTTAAATCGGTCCATGGGTGGCACTTACAAGGAGGCTCGAGGATATGCACCCTAGGTCAATTCAATATTATGTTTACCAATCTCTAACTTTTCAAAATGGATACTACTAGAGGCATCAAGAGGCATAATATCCTTAGGATGTGAAATAGGTGAATCCATGACCTCTGAGATGACTTTTCGAGAAGGATACTCGCCATTAATGGAGACATGGGGAAGAAGTGATGTGACGACCCATGTGGGAAAAAGACTCTTGTCATATTCCATATTGGGATGGAATTTCTGACCAACATCAAGAGGTAGTGACGAGACTCCCAAAGAGGAAAACCTTTCCACTAAAGGTGGTGGAGGATGCTCACTAACTTGATCATCTACCATAATATCAAGAGACACCTCCCAAGGATCAAGAGGTCTATGGGGTCCACATGTCAGAAGAGATCATATTCATAGAATCTTTACAAGAGGATGAAGGAATGTTCGGAGGTGGTAATTGAGGAAAAATACCAGGATGAGTTTTTGAATAATCCCACACCAACACTCTCATAATGACCAAGGTTATCTCCAACAAGTGGGACTGAATACCCTTTAGTGGTAAGCTGAGCCGACAACACACAATAGTCCAATTTGTCAATGGTGATGATCTTTCCTTCATGGGGAAAGCAAAGGAGGTGGAATGTAAATGATACAACCAAGATCATAGCATAGAACCAAATATGACCAAGGAGAAGGTTATAATCTAAAGAAGTGTCAACGATTTCGATATCGACATAGGAAATTTTTCATCCTAGCTTAGTGGAAAACTTGGGAAGAACCCCCTTATGAATGAAATGATACCCATCAAATGCTTGTAGAGTAGTAGTGGGCTAGGCGAGTGGCAGAGAGCTGAGATCTTTCAAGTATGATGTTGACATGACATAAGTGGAAGAGTCTTCATCCACAAAAGTGTGATGCACATCCCTTGGAAAGACGTTCATAGTAATCTAAAAAGTGATCTAGTGGGAAATATGAGTATTGGCTTTGTCAACATTAAATTTGATGAGATTTGAGTCAGCAAGATCCACCTTGCCGATCACAGACAACAAGGCTTCACGTTACTAGGGAAAACTCTGCAAAACCTTCAAAGTAGACATGGCATAGGGAGCTTGGGCTAAGTCTTCAGAAATATTATAGTGATGAGAATCCTGAGTAGAAGGCTTGTGTGTAGTCTTGATAATGACACCCTTAAGTGGACGATAAACTGGCTCCACAAGCTTATCCAACATGAGAGGCCTAGTGGAAGCAGGTGGGGTGGGTGAGTCGTTAGAATAAGAAATTGACTTACGAGTATCATATAATTTAGCTCGCGTTGTCACATCAATGTGTTCTTAGCACATAAGGATGGGCACATTGGGATCGGGATGAAAAGAAGACCCCTGATTTCCCCCTTGCGGAGGTGGAGGAGCATAGGAAACCATTTTTTGTTGCGGTTGTGCTGGGAAAGGATGAGTTAAAACATCTAGATTTTGGGTAGAAGTTGGTGGTGCAAGAAGCCTATGAACTTCATCCATTCGAGGCCACTCATGAGTTAAATGTTGAACTTGGAAAATTTTCCAAGGGAAATTAACCTTACGATGATGTTCAGATACACCCCCTCCCTGACTAGGTGGGTTTGGTTGAGTCTCTTGAGCAATTTGGTTCTTTTGTTTATTCCTTTTATTCTTCTTCCCACCAGGTTTTTTACTGGTCATAGGTGTTGTGGACTTCACTGTGAGAACATGAGTGGGATGCTTAGAAGATGGTGTTTTTCATAGCCAAGTGCACATTCTAGGACTTGTGATTTCATGATCAATTTCCCAAGTTGGCTCACAGAATCAGAAATAGACCCAAACACCCTATTAGCATGTGGTCTTGGGGTTAGTTTGGGTGGGTCTATCAAAGGGTGCAGAGCATTAGGAAGTACTTCATAAAGAATGCCTAACTGAGAATATGTTAGGGTCCCACCCTAACCCGCTTATCTATGTAATGGGACCACGTCATAGTCAAGAGTCAATAAAGCCCATATTAATAATTGTAAGTGGTTAATCCGCAATTAATAACGGAACCACAATTAGTTGCAAATGGGCCATAGTATTAGATAGATGGTATTAGTAATACAACGGTATTGGCCCGCGGCATTGCATGTATGAGTCATATATAAAGGATAGAGACTCCCTGCGAAGAGCATCGTGTCTTATTTTTTAATCGAGCTCTGCTCTATTGGAGGTTGCCCCCTCGAAGAGGCAAGTGAACATTACTCTCTTAATAATAAAACCATTGCTATTTTGTGTTCTGGGTATCTTTTCTTCGCATATTCTGTATTTGGGTATCATTTGCAGGTTAAGAGCATAAAAAGTGGTATCATAGCACTTTCCAGGGCCGGTGAGATCTCCATTTCGTGGCAAAAAAAAAATTTGGCTAGAGACGTGTTCCGGCGTCTTTAAACCACAGGATTTGTCGTTGAGCGCATAAATCTGTGGATTTGGGGAGGCATGCACGCAGGAAATACAAGAGGTGGTCACGTCTGTTGGACTCCCTTGTAACCCCTGTGGGTACCCCTTCGAGTAGTAGCGCATTAGACACCACGCACGGACTGTCCTCCACGTACCCTCTGGGTATATTGGAAGCCCCCTAGGCTCCTTTGAAACCTTGCCATAGATAAACCGTCGGCTGTCTCGCGGCTACAGTACACCGAGAACAGCACTCGGAGGGATTACTCGCCCGTACGATAGGGTAGTCAGGTTGTACGGCTAAGGGTACGGTCGATCCTCCTTAGTTAGAGTCCTGAAACATTGGGCCGAGTACTACTGCCAGACCCTTATGTATATTGCGATCTGTAGCACCTGACACTCCTCAAGACCCTAGTTCCCTTTTCTATCATCATATCTTCCAGATCCACTTGTGCAAAGGAGTGCAGCAGCAGTGGACATCGGTCGTAATCAACCATTCTGATCTATTAGATCCATCAAATCCGTAGAAGCAGTCAGTTCTGCCGCCTAGCGCTATCAGATCCGCCATTCAGATCTCTCAGATCCACCAGATCAGAGTCGTTGTGAAGGATTCCTATACCGAGGTATAATTTTCGCAGGACTTTTGGCCGCATTGACATTTTGATAATTTGGCAGCGCCACTGCAGTATTGATAAGGGAGGAGTAAAACTTCGCTAGGAGTTTTCAGAGAAAAAAAAAAAAAAATTCTAAGAATAAGGGAGGAGTAAAACTCCGTTAGGAGTTTTCAGGAAAAAAAAAAAAAAAAAAAAAAAAGTCTGAGATCTTTCGGGGCGCTTATTGGTGATCTAGCCCATCAGAATCAGGACGACGAGCTGAGCACAGTGGTACCATTCACTTTTTAGTGAATTTGTTTATAGGCAGTCCCACTTTTCAAAAAATCTGGTTGGTATATGGTAGCAACTAGAGCTCAAGCGATGGCTAATGAAAGGATGGACAAACTTGAAGAATCAGTGCATGACCTCGGCATTCAGGTTACCAGACTACTTGGCATGGGCGAAAACATAATCGCGAAGGGCAAGGAGCACGCCCACGAGGAGGAGTATAATGGCCAGGAACACAATGAGGGTGAGTGTAGCCACTCTCCTCACGTTTGGCACACCCACCCACAACCCAGTCAGCGACCTCCCAAGTTGGATATGCATAAATTTGACGGTTCTCACCCGTCGGCATGGATAGCACAAATGGATCAATATTTCAAACTAAATCGCATCTACGATGATGAGACTCAGCTTATGTTGGGGAGCATGTACCTGGACAATGAAATGTGGCAATGGTGGGAATGGCAGCAACGCTGCACTGGAACTTTTAGGACTTGGCCCAAATTCACCAAAGCTCTTCAAGACCGCTTTGACCACAAATCATCTTTTTTGGGTCATCTTCCTAAGCTCCGACAGACCGGTACAATGGGTGAATATATTATAGCTTTTGAAGCCTTAGCCTTCCGTACTTGGGGTCTCTCAGATGGGTTCTACACGGAATGTTTTATCAGCGGTCTTAAAGAAGCTATCAAAGCCCAAGTCCTACTGCACCACCCTCCCACATGGACACGGAGGCTTGAAAGGTAGCTCGTAACTTTGAAAGTACATTAGCAGCCCAATACAGTCGCCCAAATTTCTCCGCTAAAGGTTGCCCCCCACAGGCTCACAACACGACTCAAACACTTAAATTCCAAAAGGTGTCACCTGCGGAGATGGACGAAAGGAGAAAACAAGGCCTATGTTACTACTGTGATGAAAAATACTCCCAAGGGCATAAATGCAAGGAGCCCAAATTTTTTCAAATTGATGCCATTGACTACAGCTCAACAGAGGAAGAGCCACCACTGGAGGAACATGAGCAGCTTGAAGAAGACAACCAACAGGACAATGTCTCTGATGAACCAGTCATTTCGTTGCATGCTTTGGAAGGGATTTCTTCCCCTCAAACTCTCAAAATCAGAGGTTTTATTAAACATCGCCCAGTAGTAGTCTTGATTGATAGTGGAAGTACACATAATTTCATCCATCAAAAAGTCGCAGATTCAGTACATTGTTTTGTACGAGCAGTTTCTAACTTCCAAGTTCAAATTGCGGATGGAGGCACAATGAAATGTGAAGGCCGCTACGAAAATGTCAAACTTCAAATGGGGGATTATCAGTTGAAAACCCACATGTTTGCCATACACATGGGGGGTTGCGACATTGTCCTTGGAGCCGAATGGCTCCGCACTCTTGGGTCAATCACAATGGATCTCCAGGAGTTATATATGAGTTTTAAGCAGAACAACTACACACATACCCTCCGTGGACTTCAGGCGGGAGCCCCCTCTATCATCAGCTCGCATAGGATGGAGAAATTGTTAAAAAAGGGCAATCATGGAGTTGTAGCCCAATTTAATGCCATCCAGGTAGTCGAAACCAAGCCACCACCAATTCATCCTAAGATGCAACAGATTTTAAATAACCATATGCCGGTCTTTGACAAGCCTCAAGGGCTTCCACCCTCGCGAGGGGAACATG
>APFE031706178.1:81378-101680 GCA_000404065.3 Pinus taeda
AGGAACGTTTGGAAGCAGGGGTCATTCGTCCCAGGATCAGTCCTTATTCATCCCCAGTGGTCATGGTGCTCAAAAAAGATGGGGAGTGGCGAATGTGTCCTGACTTCAGGGCCCTCAATAAGCTGACAGTCAAAGATAAATTTCCCATCCCGGTGGTTGATGATTTGCTGGATGAACTCAATGGGGTGCAATTTTTCACGAAGCTAGATCTTTGCTCAGGCTACCACTAGATTCGCATGAAGGAAGTCGACATCCCCAAGACTGCTTTCAGAACTCATGAAGGCCACTATGAATTCCTGGTCATGCCATTTGGTCTTTGTAATGCCCCCTCTACTTTTCAGAGCCTTATGAACCACATTCTCAAACCATATCTCAGGAAATTTGTCCTTGTCTTTTTCGATGACATCCTCATCTATAGTTACACTTGGGCCGCACATCTTCAGCATGTAGATCTACTCTTGCAACTGCTTCGCAAGCATAAATTATTTGTCAAGATGTCCAAGTGCTCATTTCGCATGGCAGAGGTAGAGTATTTGGGCCACATTGTGGGGCATGAGGGTGTCAAGGTGGACCCCAAAAAGATCCAAGCAATGCAGGAATGGCCTCAACCTAAGACCTTGAAGAGCTTGCGAGGATTTTTGGGTCTCACAGGCTATTATCGTAAATTTTTCTGCAACTATGGTTGCATAGCGAAGCCCCTCACCCAGCTCCTAAAGAAAAATTCATTCTTCTGGAATGAGGAAGCACAACAGGCCTTTACAGCTCTAAAAAATGCCATGTGTTCCACTCCAGTTTTAGCACTACCTGACTTCACCAAATCTTTCGTCATTGAATGTGATGCTTCAGGGACAGGTATTGGGGCAGTTTTAATGCAAGAAGGGAGACCGTTGGCCTTCACAAGCCAGCAACTCAGTGGGAAGAATCATGGCCAATCTACATACGAGAAGGAAATGATGGCCATCTTACATCCAGTCGACACCTGGCGACCTTATTTATTGGGGCGACATTTCCAAATCCGCACAGATCATCACAGTCTTAAATATTTTTTGGAGCAACGCCTATCCTCCCCACAACAAAATAAAAGGCTAGCCAAAATGTTGGGATATGATTATGAGATCATTTACAAGAAAGGGAAAGACAATAGTGTAGCAGATGCATTATCTCGCCAGTTTGAGGAAGAAAGCACCCTGCTAGCTATTTCCCTCCCCATTCCAGAATGGATTGAAGAAGCTCGCAGAGAATGGTTTTCACACCCCGAGCTCTCCCAACTCATTTCTCAATTATAGGCCGATCCAAATTCCACCAAGGGCTACTCATGGCAGGATAATATTCTTTGCTACAAGGACAGAGTCGTAATATCACCAACATCCACCTTCAAAAGTCGCATTTTGGCAGAGATGCACTCATCTCCCATTGCAGGACATTTGGGCTTTCAAAAGACGTATGCTCACACCAGAAGATCATTTTTCTGGACAGGCATGAAAAAGGACATCCTTACCTTCGTAACCGAATGCGAGGTCTGTCAACGCCAGAAAGGGGAAACAGTCAACACACCAGGCACCTTACAACCATTGCCCATTCTGGCATCCATTTGGACAGAAGTTTCTATGGATTTCATTATAGGTCTTCCAAAGTCATGGAACAAGTCAGTCATCATGGTGGTTGTGGACCGATTGTCGAAGTATGCTCATTTCTGCGCTCTCCCCCACCCGTTTACACCCACCTTGGTTTCTCAAACTTTCATGGATCAGATCTTCAAATTGCATGGCATGCCCATTTCTATTTTGTCCGATCGCGACCCGATCTTCACCAGCAATTTTTGGCAGGAACTCTTCAGAATACAAGGCACTCAACTAAAAATCAGTACTTCCTACCATTCGCAAACAGATGGTCAAACTGAAGCAGTCAACAAATGTCTAGAAACCTACCTTAGGTGTTTTACTTCAGAAAAACAACACCTTTGGGTACAGTAGCTACCTTTGGCAGAATGGTGGTATAACACCAACTATCATGCCACCACCAAAATGACTCCCTATGAAGTAGTATATGGTCAACTCCTGCCTTCCCCTACTTCATATCTCAAGGGATGCTCAAAAATCCAAGCAGTGGATCAACTCCTACAACACCGCGCAACTATGCTTGCCCATCTTCGAGAGAATCTTCATCAAGCTCAGAACCGCATGAAGCAACAGGTAGACCAGCATCGCTCAGAGCGCCACTTTCAAGAAGGGGATCAGGTCTTTTTACTGCTCCAACCATATAAGCAAGCATCACTCAATGACAAGGGATGTCAGAAACTCTTTCAAAATTCTACGAACCATATCAAGTACTTCAACGCATTGAAGAAGTGGCCTACAAGTTGGCTTTGCCACCTACTGCAAAAATCCATCCAGTTTTTCATGTCTCATGCCTCAAGAAAGTGATTGGGAACAATTGCTGAATTCAGACTAGTCTCCCAGAATTGGACGAAGAAGGATCCATCTGGCTTCAACCGGAACAAGTCCTCGACACACGAGTCAAGCAACTGCACGGCCGCATGATTAAGGAAGTCCTCGTCAAATGGAAAGACACCTCTCCAGAAGATGCAACTTGGGAGCCAGCCACTATTCTATAGCAGTTTCCGCAGCTTCAGCCTTGAGGACAAGGCTAGTCTTAAGGGGGTGGGTATGTTAGGGTCCCACCCTAACCCCCTTATCTATGTAATGGGACCACGTCATAGTCAAGAGTCAATAAAGCCCATATTAATAATTGTAAGTGGCTAATCCGCAATTAATAACGGAACCATAGTTAGTTGCAAATGGGCCGTAGTATTAGATAGATGGTATTAGTAATACAACGGTATTTGCTCGTGGTATTGCATGTATGAGTCATATATAAAGGATAGAGACTCCCTACGAGGAGCATCATGTCTTATTTTGTAATAGAGCTCTGCTCTATTGGAGGTTGCCCCCTCGAAGAGGCAAGTGAACACTACTCTCTGAATAATAAAATCATTGTTATTCTGTGTTCTGGGTATCTTTTCTTCGCATATTCTGTGTTCTGGGTATCTTTTCTTCGCATATTCTATATTTGGGTATCATTTGCAGGTTAAGAGCATAACAGAATAAATTAAATCTAGTTGTTGGGAAGCTAAGATGGATTGTTCCTTGGTAACAACTGTGAACATGGATACATCTTTGGCCATTTATTTTGAGGTTGTAACGATCGGGTGAACCATTTATGTAATATCTCATTAGGGAGTTTGGTTCTAGCTATCCTCTTGTGATGTTCCCACTCATGGATATGATCACAAATCATGGTGGCATCATCTTATTTGAGATTGCACAAGAGGTCAAATTTGATGTCATACCTCGTGGATAGATGGAAATGAGTCAAAAAGGTTTGGGCCAAAGATGAGAAGCCATTATAAGATGTTGTGTCCAATTCAATATACCATTTGGCAGCATCTCTAGTCAGGGCACGTTGGGACATGCGTAATTTGATTGAATCATCCACCAAGGAATTTGACAAACACCACAAATTATAAGTGACAATATGAGTGGATTTATTTTCTCTAGGATTCCCTTGAAACTTGGGGATATCAGCTGGTAACTTTGCAAGCATAGGAAACCACCAAGGATCATGTTGAATGGGGTCATTTTTTAGCTTAGCTAAATCTGGTAAATCAAGAGAGAATAAAAAGGGATTATGAAGTTGACTAAATGGGTCATAGGCAGGAGAGCCATCATGAACTAATCATAGGGGTTATGTGGAATAGGTTGTTGACTCTGGTAAGGGTTCATCCCAACATATAAAGTATGTGGGCCATCATGAACGATGAAAGGAGTTTTCCCCCCAAGGTAAGTTCCCCCAAAGAGGAGAGGACCCCTAAGAGTTTGACTGCTAATAATGATGAACCAACTTGTGAAGCAACTCCAGTATAAGGAGGATAACTTGTAGAAGTGACAGTACTAACAACATAGTTTCCCCCGGATAAACTATTCACTGCAAGAAAAGTGCTAAACGTTGTCATCCCTCCAAGCAACGAACTGTGCCAAGATTGAGAAATATTCGAAGCAAAGTTGCCTTGAGACTGGCTAGGAGAAATTAAGGATCCTCCCCACATGTTTCTAGAGGTTACCATGCCCATCTGAGGAACAAGAATAGTAAGTTGGGCAAAGCTAGAGATAAAAATTCTTGATCCTATTTGGCATGGATGAAAGAGTAGGCATAGAAACAATAGGGAAATTTGTAGGAGCCATAAAAGAGATTGGTGGAATGACCAAATAGGATGTGGGAGGTATCGATGGACATGTAGGTCCTACCACATTTAATGGTGGAAATGATGACATGGAAAAAATATTGTATATGCAGAAGGTAAAGAGGAACTAACCTCCTACATTCGTAAGATCAGAACGTATGTATAAGAGGGTTTAGAACCATCAAGGTTTAGCGGCAATAATTTTGGCCCTATTGGGTTGGTTAAAGGTGGTTTCACAGAATAAGCTGAGTCATCTACCAATGTCTCAATGGATACCAAATCACTACCAGGAGGACTAGATATAGATTCCACAACTATATGATGGTATTGGTCTTGGGCATAGATAGGCACTCTACGAGCAGGTGTGACAAGTACACCTCGTTTAGGAGGAAAATCGTGAATTCGACATGACTAGCGACGATTTTGTTCAACCAAGGTGAATAAATTTAAATTAACCAAATTAGTTTAGTACAAACAACCCTAAGTCCAAACTAGTAACTCAAACCAAATAACACACACTAGAAAAGTATTATGAGGTAGTCACATGAAAACCAAATACAAAGAAGCTCACAGTGGGGCAGTCATACTAGTGGCTCGCTTCCCATCCCTATTATCTGTGAACTTGTTCCAAGTGTCCTTATTAGCTGTGGGGCACCCCGCGAGAGGACTGAGAGGGTATGACTAATATATGTCCTAGGTATAGAGAAGACAAATCTGACCCTCCACCTATGTATGACCCCTAAAATAATGGACACTAAAGTCACCACTAACAATAACATGTCTTGGGGGGATAGTCGTCAGCCAAATTCACATGCAATGGTAGGATAGCTAATTTTAAAACCCCCTTGATATTTGCCTCCCAAGTCCCCCAAGTGCTACAACAAAATTCTAATAACATTGTTTGTAATACGTGCAAATTCCCCAATCCACGCCACCCAAAACTAAGGGAATTGGGGTATGTCACCTTGCCCATCCCAAGTGTGACCTCATGATTAACCCTTGTGTTAAAAGGGCTTTCTATATTGCACTACTACAAGTGGATTTAACTCCCTACCACAAGTTGCTAAGTTGGTTTTGTGGTCTTCGAGCGATTTACTCACACACCTATGTCCAAGACCCTAGCCTACGTTAATGTTGGTGTACTGCCACTGAAAAGAAAAGATGAGTCTAGTTAATTTTATTAACCTATTGATTTCATTGGTTGTTGTTTACTAAGTTGGGAAGTTGCGTGAAACTTAGATGGCGTGATAGACTCTTGTTGGTAACACCCTAATGAAACTATATGCAAAAATATCTTTAAATTCGATGAATGTTAACTATAGGTGGGCGAGAGTATTTTCACTTCAAACACACAAATGCCTTCTAAATGCACCTCGCACTAGATACTAAATCCTAACCCCAAATTTATAAAAATGTAGACCTAAGAGACAAACCAAAAAATACGAACCAAAAAAGAGGCTAAAAAAGTCCCCAAGATAGAACGCAAAAGACACCAAAGCGTAAAATATAGGATCAAAGCCAAAAAATTACTCTCAAGCAATAACATAAAGCTAAAAAGTGAAAAAAAATAAAATTAATTAATTAATTAATTAATTAAATTAAATTAAATTAATAAATATGTTAACAATCTAGGGCTATCGCACAATGTACCAAAGAGAGGCAATGTTCTACAACGGTAAAAAACAAACCCTAGTGGAAAGAAGGCAAAAAGAAGATTAAGAGGGAGTGATCATAGACAGATGAAACATACCCAAATAAAAAAATTAGATTAAATTTTCACAACCAAAAACAAAACACCACCAATTGCAATCAAAAGTGAGCAAACAAAAGATAAATCACTCAAGTAATAGTGATAAAGTCCAAACAAAGCCAAAAAGGTTGCAAAGTTGAAATGAAAAACAAATCCAATATGTCAATCAACCACACTAACCTAAACAAGAAGATCCCAAGATGGGAACAATAGTCCCAAGCAAAGCACTCAAAACCCTCAAGAGAAACTTGAATGGATTAATCTAAAAAGGACCCAAAACAAATCCAACAAAGTGGATTCAGATCAGAAGTATGTAATAACCGATAATAACAGTAACAACATTTCCAATAAATAAGAAGCCAACCAGAGAGAAAATAAAGGTTGAAAGGCAACAACAAAGAAAGAAACCCATTCAAGAATAAACCCCCAAATATAATTCAAACAAACAGAGTAGAATCAGATATACAACAGATCTGGGCACTAGATAGGAAGAAAAAATCAAATCATATATGAGATAGAAGGTTCATAAAGTAATTATAAATATTTTATGGTTACAACTTCAACCACATGGATGAGTCATTCTCAGTGTAGTTATAACTACATGCTTAACACAGGAAAATTTCGGCTTGAAAGTTTTGATCGCTCTATAAACTAACTTGTGCATGTGGTTGAGAGAAAAAGTATTTTTTTAAATGTTCATGCACAAGACGAATCTATGTGTCAAATTAGGAAAATTAAACCCCAAAAAGAGTGACAACTACTTAGAAAAAATTGGTGGAGGACCAAGAACCATAATAGGACAAAAAATGAAGAGAGTCTAAAACAAAGAGGGTAGAAAAAATGAATTCTCTCATTGGAAGCACCAGTTTTGTTGTGCAAAAATTCACACATAATGATCCATTGCTTTGTAACCATATGGCCCTAGAAAAGTTACCAAACATAGAAAAGTATGGCTAAACCAAGCCAACAAATAATTCCCAATTATATGATCACGCAAGAAGACATTCATGTAATTCTTAATGCTATGGGGTTTGAGCTAATACCTGACCTCCTCACAGGTTGGTGAAGGGTTTTGGGTCTGATGTATAATTCTCTTGCTCTAGTCATGATATATCTCTCTTTTGTTACCAATCCAATCCTACACATAAACACAAACGAACATAGACAACAAATAGTAGTGGTGAAAGGCTAAAGTAAAAAGGTCAATAATATATCAACTCAAAGGTACTAACCCTAGGGAGAAAAATAGGCTGATAACATTAATATCTAGAAGAAATTTGCAGAAAGAGTTGGTTTTAATAACATAAGAAGTCTTCCATATACTTGGAAAAATGGAGTTTGATATGCTTAGATCAAGACTCTATTACAAAAATAGCATGGAAAACATGATCATGTTGATCAACATCAATTACAGTCTCCAGAAGAAATAAAGGGAGTTAACGATGACAACTCCAAAGAAGATATTACAACTTGGTAATCAAGATCGATCCATGGGCACTCTAATGATTGTATGGAGAAAGATTCATATGGACATGAATCATGAAAAAGGATGTTGATAACGAAGAACTCAAGCAAGCTAATTATTTGATGATAAGGGCCATCATGACAAGGTAAGTATGATATTTAACATTTTGATATTGGTTATCTAGTTAACATATTGTTTTTCTACTTGTTAAGATATTGCATGAATGAATGATGACAGTTAAGGCAAGTTCAACTGTGGGTGTTGGAATCAATTCAATGAACATATGAATTGAGCATATAATTTTGGAAGTTGAAGGAGTTCCCATTATCACCTGGGATTGAAAGGTAGTGGTGAAAGAATATAACCTAATGTTCATCAACAAATATCACTTTCATGAAGGAGCTATGACCAGCTTGAAGTTTGACAAGTCTCAACATAATTCCTTCATTGACGATGGTCATGTTAAGAAACGTAACTAGTTTTGTTCTTCATAATTGTTGTACTCATTTCAATATGTATCCTATGTAAAAAATAATAAAAATAATAAATAATAAAAATATTGTTATTAAATCATGGATTTCATACTCATTATTGATGGTGTTTTAGGTAAAAACATGTTATTTGTGCTTCTATGGATTTTTTAGCTCTTAGTATTTATTGTCATGAGTCAAAGGAGTCAACATCATGTTTAGAAGACCATTTTGAGAAATTTGTAATTGTAAAAATAATTATTTTTTAGTCTAGAAAGTCCAAGACTCTCCAAGAATACAATTCAACCCTAGGATCCTCAAGTCATCCTGAACGAGGGAATTTGACCATTTGAGAAGGGTATATATAAGAGAAGTTTGACTTCATTTGGAGATACACTCACTCACAAGTTCAATATATAGTTGGGTAGTTGCAAGAAGGAGAGCGAAGGTCAAGAAGAATGAAGAAGGGAAAAAAATCTTGGTTTTTGGGCTCTATCTCTCACACCTGTGCCAAATTCTAGGGTTTCTAGGTTGCAGGAAGGGGTCGAAGTTGCAAGACTGAGTTGCAGTAGGTCGAAGTGTAGAAACTAGTAACTAGAAGGAAAAAAAATGTCTAGACCTCACTAACATTAGGAAGAGTTGTCTTTCTCTTGGAAGGTCCCTGAAGGAGGTTAAATTATGGTTTCTTCAAGAGATGCAAGGCCAAAGTTGCAATTCAAGTAGTAGTATTGTGACTGGCAGGTCGAAGTTGCAGAGTATAGCAATTTGGTGCATATTCAATAACAACTTTAGGAAGGGCTCACTTAGTACTAGGAGAAGTACTTGGTCTAGGGATTGGGTCTTTGTATTGCATTTGAATTAGATTCTAAGAAGATAATAGTTTCCATGTTTTCCCCTTAAAGGGGTTTTTCCCTTGATGAGAGCCTATATATGTGTCCTATTTTGTTCTTGTTGCTTCTTGATACTATTTGATGAACATATCTAACTAAAGGAACATAAATAAGATAACTAAGGTTCACAAGAAAGTAACAAGGTTAAAGGAAATAAGTTTAATAAGTTACCACTTTACATTTTCTAACATGGAATCAGAGCTAAGGTGAGCAAGGAAGGCAACCAAAAGGACTCTAGAAAAAAATGTTGATCACTGGAAATGCATCTCTAAAGGCCTAAAATAATAATATTGTCTCTTGAAGGGATCTGGTTAAAGGCTCATTCATAGAAGACCCTTCTAATCTAGGGTTTTTGCATTAAAGAAGATAAAAAATACATCTATCTCACAAGAAGGGTATTGATCTCGGAAAAAGAAAGTATATCTACAAGGCATCAATCTTGGAATTTGTGAGTGGAGGAATCCAAAGGAATGCATTTCAAAGTGCATCATCAAGAACTATCTAAAGGTCTTGAAAACATCAAGAAGGTTGGAGATATTATTCAAGTAAGTATCACACTATGTCATAATGTATGAATCTTCATCATGTAGGTTCTTTCTTCAAGGAGAGAAATAAGTTCATTGGGGCTTAATACTATGTAGCATGGAAGAAAAGGATTGACTTGATACTCACAGAACAAAATGTAATGGGATATGTTACCAGAGAATTTATTGAAACTAAGAAAGATAAGACACAAGAACTAGAAAAGAACAAGAAATGGGAAGTAAGAGCTCAAAGGATCATAGTTGAACCAATCAATGATTATCTTGTTCCATTTATTTCAAATGTAAAGACTTCCAAGGCCATGTATGACAAGCTATTGAATTTGTACTTTGTAAGTACAACATGTCAAAATATGTCATTACAAAACAAGCTATATATAATGAATAAATCGAAATATGAGGATATGGCATCTTTCCTCATGAAAGTCTCTTAGCTAAGATACCATTTGCAAGGACTTGGAGAAACCATGACTAATTCTAAGGTGACCGTATGTGTTCTAAATGCATTGCCACCAAAATGGAGAAAATTTTCAACAAGTGTCTACTCCAAGAAGGATTCAACTCCTTTGGATGAATTGTGGGTATAATGCATACTAGAATAATCAAGGATCAAGGTCAATAATGGCATTGGACCAAATGAGTAGTCTCAAGCCTTTTTAGCCTGAGTCAAGGAGATGAAGAAAGGAAAGGTCGGAAAGTCTAAGAAGAAATATATGTCCAAGTTGGAATGTTTCAACTGTAATGAGTTTAGACACAAAGAGGGACAGCCGAAATCAACAAAATAATAAGAGAAATGATAGAAGTGAAGCTCATGTAGCCAAAGTAGTGGAAACCTGAGAAGAAGGAAAAGAAGGAAGAAGTGAACGATCTTTACTACTGAAAGAAGGTTCACTGACTTCTAGGTTCTTTATGAATGTTGATTTCTCTTTAGATGATATGTTTTGCATAAGAATCATAAGGTAGAAGATAAGCATAGTAGCATGTATGGAATTTATTATGTTTCTTAATAGAGATAATATAGGTTATAATGTTAGACCATTATTGCATAATGTTAATCCAGATTTTGTCACCTTGCTTAAATGGATCAATATGCTCCGTAAAGGACCATCATCTTGGAAAGTCCTTGGGAAGAGAATCATGACAAAAATAGGATGTATTCTCTGTAATGTGGAAACATAATGGTAAAAGGGGATGAAAGGTTGAAATGGGTCAAGATACAAACTTTTTGTGAGATATATGGATATCTAGATGATTGGATGAAAGCATAAGAATGTATGTTGAAAAGTAAACTTTAGGTAAGATTCATATATGCAAGAATAGTATGAAATCAATTTGGTTATACGGATATGATTAAGTACTAATGATGTTGGAAAAGGATAGAATGTGTCTTACTCAAGAATATATAGAATATTATGACTTTCTCTATAATATGTATGATGATAAGTAAACATCCAAGTATAATCTCTGGAAGAACTTTTTAACTTGGTAATCAAGTTTGATCCTTGGGCACTCTAATGCATGAAGGAAATATCAGGTGGATATGGTCAATGAGGATGCTGATGGTACTGGAAGGTCGCCATGGTAAGGTAAGTCTATTTTAGTTACGGTTTGTTTATTTGGCTAATATATTATTTTTTACAATTGGAAAAGATGTTGCAGGAAATCGTGATGCCAATTGAGGCAAGGTCAACTGTGTGGATGAATCATTTTTAGGGAATATCAATGTCTAGTACCTGGAAACTATAAAGTCAAGATGATTCCAGCTTAGTATTGAAAGGGTAGTTGTACAAGAAGATAACATGAAGGTAATAGAATATCACTTTCATGATCAGATTGAAGATAAGGCTTAATGCAATGCCTTCATGATTGAAGAAGAAAATGATGAGCAAGTAAGATTACCTAGACCCTGTCACAAGAACAGAAGAGTGGAAATGGCTCCATGATACCTCGAAATAAAATAATTGTTGTAAAAGAAAGAGGGATCCATGTAGATATAAATATTAAGTAGTTTATACTCTCATGAAGACAAGTAGTGAGGCTTGTGATGTTGGCTTCCATTATTGGAAGGAAGGAATCTCCTCTAGTTTAAGAGGGAGAAAAAGGAGTCTTCGTGAATAAGGAGTAAGGTTCTATTCTCAATATTAAGGGAGAATATGGATGTACTCTCTCATTTAGAGGGAGTGACAATGAACACCAAATGTGCATTATCCTCTTCAGGTGATGAAGAGAGAATTACAAAGGATTGGATAAGCATATGTGGTTTCCTTGAGGATATAACACCCAAGAAAGGAAAGGGACCGACACTCTTTAAGGATGGGACAAGAATCCAAGAGAAGAGTAGTTGAAGAGGATCGATATTATTTGAGGACTCGAGTATGGAGATCCAAGATAAGAATAGACCTAAGAGGACATACCTTGTGGAAATTCATATGGGGTATGTACCTTAGAGAGGTAGTGCGGTATCACACGTAAAGCCTCCCAACATGATGCTCTTAATTAAATTAGAACAGTGTCCAGTTAGGCCTCAAGGACAGTGTTGGTTATAATGATGATGGTTACAAGATGTGTTATCAATCTGACTCTTCTTGAGAAATTTTTGGTTTGAGATATGATGTTGTACTAGTTGTACAATTATGAATACCTCCCCATTTAAGAGGGAGCGTTGAGAAATGTAACTAGTTTCGGTCTTCATAATTGTTGTACTCATTTTAATATGTATCCTATGTAACAAACAATAAAAAGAAAAGAAAAATTATTATTATTAAAACATGGATTCCAAGCTCACTATTGATTGTATTTTAGGTAAAAGCATGTTCTTCATGCTTCTAGGGTTTGTTAGTTCATAAGATTTATTGTCATGAGTCAAAGGAGTCAACATCATGTTTATAAGACCCTTATGGGAAATTTTTAATTGTAAAAAGAATTATTTTTTAGTCTAGAGAGTCCTAGAATCTCCAAGAGTACAAGTTGGCCATGGGAACCTCAATTCGGCCTAGAGGGAATTTCACCCCTTGAGAAGTCTTTATAAAGAGCAATTTGAATTCAATTGGAGACACACTCACTCACAAGTTTGATCTACAAGAAATATTTTGATATATAGTTGCAAGAAAGAGAGTGAAGGTCAAGAAGAAGGAATAAGAACAAAGTTTCTTTGTTTTTTGGCTCTATCTCTCTCACACGTGCGAAATTATATGGTTTTTGGGTTGCAGGAAGATGTCAAAGTTGTAGGACCAAGTTGCAATAGGTCGTGTTGAAAAGTGTAACTAGGTTCAGTCATCATAATGACATGTAAGTGTGATTTTATGTAAAGAGATGTAAAGAATAAAAATAAAATATTGTAATGCTTGCATCATGGGTTTCATGAGAAAGAGATTTTATTTTTGAGTCAAGGCTCCCATTAAGAGCCTTTAGGAATTTTGTCATATAGTCATAAAATAATAAAAGAGTCATTGTCATGTAAAGAAGTTATGTTACACATTGTAAAGAGTCACACTTGTCTATGTAAAATAATCTACCATGACCTTGTCACTAACCCTCTTTAATTCAGCCTACAACGATTGAACAAACCTAGAAGATGATGTCGGCCCTCCTCCTTATGATCATGTCGGCCTAAAGGACATTAGGCAACATGTGTATATAGCCACACTCAGCCTCACTTAGAGGCAAACAATCATTAAGGGAATTTTGAGGTCTAAAATGGGCCTCCTAAGAAAAATGTACAACCAAAATAAATTTTATAAGAGCCAATAGGATTCAAGATGATGATTTCAACCATGGGGGATGATTCACCATTTTTGGAGTAAAAAAGTAAAAAGATTAAAAAATAATAAAATAATAAAACTATTTTTTCAGCTCATATTTTCAACTTATCTCCCTAAGGTTTTACTCCAATTTAGAGTGGGAGTACTTGTTGGATGCAAAAAGTTTTCATGTATTTCTCATTTTTCGTGTAGCAGGGTCTATCAAAAGTATGCAACATGGGTACTCCTTGGATGAGGAATCAAATTTTGCATCCAACAAGTGTTTCTGCTCAAAATTTTTGTAAACCCATATAGAGATAAGTTGAAAAAATAGTTTTTTTCTTTTTTCCCTCTAAAATTCGAGGATGTAAGATAATATTATTTTATTATTTCCACTATTATTTTATAATTTCCTTACGAGGCCCATTTTATACCTCAAAATTCACCTAATGTCGGTGAAGAAGAAGTGCGAATAAAGTGACTAGAAAAGAGAATTGAAGAACAAAGAAAGGATAGTGAAGGAATGGATTATGTTGGGGATTCTGATTTGGGCTTGTATACTCTCCCACGTACGAAGGAAGTGGGTCCGAATGCATAGAGAGAAGGTCGAAGAACTTGTTGTTGCATTAAGGTGACCTTGTTTACATATAGGATCTTGCAAGAGGAACTTGAGGAGAAGTTTTATAGGTCTATCTCTTAAGGAGACTAATCAAGGAGTGAATATTGTTCTAGGGTTTCTGGAATAGGGTTAACCTAAGAGACTGAGATTCTCTAGGAAGCCGAGAAGAGCATTTCAAGACTCTAGAAGGAAGTCGTGAAAGTGAAGAGGCATAGCATCAATGAATCTAGTGAAAAGTGTCTTGGGAGGACTCTAGAGTCAAGGGTCTTTGTCATGGTCTTGGTATTCGTCAATTAAATATATATAATAAGAATTTATGATTAGGTTTTCCTCTCAAAGAGTGAGAGGTTTTGGACTTGGCTAACAAACCTACATACTGTGTCTCTTGTCTTATATTTCTCATTTGGTAATTGTCTTGATGAGAAGAACATAATAATAACATAACGAGGAGAAGATCATAATCCAAGAAGTAAAATTATATCACAAGAAATTATTAAGAAGAGAAATATCCTAACTAATAATGCCCTAGATTTCTCAGCATGGTATCAGAGCTTAGTTGTTGAAGTTAAGAAGGGGCATTCAAGAAAGAAGACACATGACAATCAAGCTTCAAATAAGGATAAAAGCAAGTCAAAGAACACCAAGCAAGAGATCAAGATTTTCATCATACCAAAACCTTAGAATCATTTCCAAGATCATCAACGAAAGAAGGCTAGAACATTCAAGAAGGATCGTGAAGCAAGCTCTCTCTCATCAATTCTTCAAGGATTAATCTTCAATCAACCTCAATATTAAGAAGGAAGAAAGAATCATCATCCGATACTCTCAAAATTTCTTTTTGCAAGGAAAGCAACAAATTGATTGGGGCTTCAATCTTCCTTGCATGGAAGAAAAGAACTAACCTAAATCTCATTGAGAATGAGGTCATGGATCACATCAAGGAGTCAATAATCCAGCCTACCAAATAATATACTCAATCACATGCTAGGTTTATGAAGGGGGAAGTGAGGGCCCAGAGGATTCTCATAGAATCCATGAAAGGCTCTCTTATCCCATATGTATCAAAATTAGACACTGCAAAAGCTATATATGACAAATTGGTACAATTTTTTTCCATAAGCACTATAGGAGAAGTAATCTCATTAAGGAAGGAACTCTACAAGCTAAAGATGACAAAGGAAGATGGAATAGCCTCATACTTTATGAAGATTTCTGAGATAAGAGATCAATTGTAAGATCTAGGAGAAGTCATGTCCGATAGAGAAATGACAATAGTGGAATTAAATGCACTATCAGAAGGATGGGGTAACTTTACTTCAAGTATTTATGGGAAGAAATAAGCTACTACATTCTAAGATCTATGGTATCTATGTAAGATCGAAGAAACTAGATTGAAAGTGAAGATTGATGTAGGATCAAATGAGAAGAATCAAGCATATGTTGATATGTCAAGAAGAAAATGAAAGTTTGGAAAATTTGGTCCTCAAAAGAAGAACCAGAACATGGCTAAGGTATAGTGCTATGGATGTCAATAATATGGGCACTATCAAAGAGATTGTCCTGAGCTTAAAAGGGACGATAACAAGAGAAATAAGGAAGAATCCCATGTTACCAAAGAAATAGAAGATCCTAAGACAAAGAAGCCTAAGAAGGAGGAAGTGAAAGATCTCTACTATGACTAAGAGAATATCCTTCACTAAAAAGGCGCTCTTCTATTGTAGATAGGAAGCATTGTAAATGAGATAGGATGCATTATATTAGAGAATGGCATCATGGCAAAAGAATTAGTAGTAAGATATCGTGACATATGTAATATGATGGATGTCTGGAACAAAACCTATGGAAGTCAACTATGTAGGATATAGCTCTAGGAAACCTCATTGAAAGATAAAATGATAACTATAAGAAGTCATCTAGAAAAAGGGTTGTTATACATCTATAGAAATATAGGATATGCAAGATCCTCAAAATTATCTGATAGAATATTCAATATAAGATTCTTTGATCAAGAGGAAAAGTAAGTGTTTCTTCAAGAATTCCAATCTTGTGGAATTCATAGAATGATGATATGATAACATGACAGTGAAGCAGATCAAGGGAATGAAATTCCTTCATTCAAAGGAAGTTGTTGCAGGAAGTATGGATGGGCCAAACGAAAGATTAGGTATGTATGCTCAAATTTAATATTATGGAAGTCATGCCATATGGTTGTCGACAACATGGATCATTTATCTTAAGAGGCATGATCAAAGAAGGAATATCATGCATGAGTCACATATTTATTAAATTAAATCAACATAATATGTCCTCATATGGAAGTATGACGTGTTTGATTACAACTGAGGAACTTTGAAGTTCCTGGGAAAGAAATGTGTGAAGAAAGGAAGGAAGATATCGGGAATCTATGCAACCATGGTAAAGGAAGTCAACATTCGCAAGACCAAGAATATTTGACTTTGGTATCTCCCAAAAAGATATGAAGGCTCTAATGAGAGTCTAGAAAAAGATGGAGACCCTTGACAAGACATATCTATAGTAGATGTGTCAACATATATTGAAGATGTTGATGCCTACATGAATATGTCATGATGAAAGACCTTCACAAAGGTAATTATGATTTAAGTATTCATTATTTATAAACTAGTATCTGGATGTGCTTATTCAAAGCTACCCAAGGGAATAACTATGAATTTCTTCGATGAAGAACCATATATAAGGATGCAAGAACCTTCCGGAAAGAAAGCTCGATGGAGGTAGCATAACATGAAGCAATGCCACATGAAGACTAATGGATCCCTTTCTGATGAAATGAATGATGACATGACTGATGGATGGTTTGTGCCCTATGAATAGGTCCCAAAAGATTAAGACCCTGTAAAAAAAAATAAAAATAAAAATCACGACATCAAAGATAGTATTTCTTCAAGTAGTTGGTTGTCCCATCATCTCCACCTGAGGAGTTGTTGAAGGTCCCAATATTGAGAGGGATCCTGGAAATTTTCTTACTTGGAAGAAATTTGGAAATTCCTAAGCCAAGAGGGAGCTTAGGTACATTCCTTATGTAGGAATGAGTAAATTCCTTTAATGGAATAGATATGTCCTCCCTAATTGAGAGGGAGAGATAGACACGTCATTCTGGTCTTCTCTTGGGATGACAGAATGAGAGGATTGGGTAATAATTTGGCATCTGATACTCTTTGAGGATGAGATAGGGAATCCAAGAGAAGAGTATTCATGGAGAAATGATATTCTTTGATGGTTGCGGAGTCCATGATAAGAATAGTCCTCATGGAACACACCCTGAGTACCAGGTAGGGTGTTGGGCATTAGTTTTGGTCTTATTTTGCTCTAAGAAACTTACCTAACCATCTATTTATCATAAATTTTCACTCCATTCATTCCATTTTGATGTATATTTGATTTCCTTTTAGGTATTTAGCTTTACTTTGTCAATTTCTAAAGTTTTTATAAAAGTTTGATTTTAAGTGCAAATTTGGCAATTTCAGAAATTCCCGTAATCACTCTATGGTTAATATGGATGCAGGCCACTTGAGAACGAACGGGATACATGAATGAGAAGCTTGGGAACTATGACCAAGCCACCTATGCTTGGTTCCAACAAAACGAGCTTTATTAGGCCTATTTGGAGCTAGTTAATTATAACTAGTTATCCAGAAATCCCATCTAAATAGGGCAGTTTTGGGATTCCATGATATTGGTCATATTTCTTGGGATGAGGGTAGTGAATTTGAATTGAATAGATGGATTAGAGTAGATAAGTTTGTTAGAGTGAATGTAGATCAGGTTGTTTCATGAGACTCCTTATTTAAGAGCCACAACTTTGATGGCTCATACATTGACATATGATACTTTTATGCTGTGATACTTTTGGTTTGAAGAATTAATTTGAAGATTTGTGCTATTCTCATTTTTCTGCTCAATGCTATGGATGTGTAATTGATTTAAGCTTCTGATATCACTTCTCAAGTGTGCAAGGCAAGGGTGGAGGGCCCCCATTCCAAGCTAAGTACACTTCATGGTTAACTAGTTTTATTTCCTGCAATTTGTTTAATGTAGAACTGGTTTTTCATAGCTTTATTTCAGATTGCTTTATTATTCATGAATGGCATTTGATTGCTTTAGTTGATAGCTGATTCATCACTTTATTGAATTCAAGAAACACAAGTGTTCAAGTTGAGCATCTCTTCTGCTGAAATGATGAATTACAACTAGTTTCTTTGGAATGCATGCAAGTGGTTTTTGTTATGATTTTGAGTATTGAGGTGAATAACTTATGATGAAATACCTTATGTGTCTCTTAAGTTAAGAGCTTCTTTCATTAACTTATCCATCTCAAATTCTTGATTTTAATCTCTGATTCATTAAGTAATAGTTGAGGCAGCGGTGGACTTCTTGAGTCAAGAACCATCTTAATGTTCTTCCTCTACTATAAACAAGTTGAATTAGAGTCATAAGATGTATTTCTTTTGAATAAAGTATCTTTTGAGGTTTGATTATATCAGATCTTCATACATAGTGAACTTTCCTCAAAGCATAAACAACCTGGATTGATAATAAATAATTGTGTTAGTTTAGGTACATAAATTAGCCCAACATTTTGGCGCCGTTGCCGGGGAGGCAAATATCGGCATAGTCAATAGAAAGATAAAATTCAAAACAAACAAAAACATTAGTTACATTTCTTTTCTTTAATTATGTGTCTTTATGCCTAGATTTAGAGATCCTCAAGGTAGATTTATTAAAAACCCCCCACACATAGAGATAGGATCATCACACACACCAGTTACTGGTAATCCAATAATTGAGGAATTGGTAGAAAAACAAAGACTTGGCCAAAGATTAACTTTGATTGAAAGGCAAACTTTTCTAGCTTGGGAAGCAAAAAAAAAACAACCATCAACTTCAGGTAAACAAAAAGAAACTATTAAAGGAAAACCATCTGTTTTTCCATCTATAAGTCAACCTAATTTTGAACAACCTGAATTTTTTCCCAAATTTGAAACAACTAAGCCAATGGCGGAAGAATGACACGGATCGACTATCCTCACTCTTGAACAACGAATTGAGTATGAAATACAACAAAGAGAATGGAGGAGGAAAAGAGAGGAGGAGGCAAAACAAGAACATGATAGGAAGATGGAGAATGATCAGAAAATACAAGATGGTGATCATGAGGCTACTTTTGGTTTTCCAATAGTAGACACAAGTGATATATTAGGAGAAGAAGTGAAAATGAAGAATATTCCACCTTCTGTATCGCCAAATTTTTATGGAATGTCCACAGAGGATCCCGATGCTTTTATGTTTGAATTTGATATTTTATGTAGAACATATGGGTATACTGATGACATCCATAAACTTCGTCTTTTTCCTGCAACACTAAAAGCAGCAGCTTTAAAATGGTTCATGGGTTTAGGAGGACAAATAATAAATTCTTGGGATGACATGAGAAAAGTTTTCCTTAAAAAATATCAAGCTTATTGTCGATCTATAGATTCTAAGGAAGATGTTTTTCGAATGACACAACAAGAAGATGAAAGTTTAGAGGAATATTTGGAAAGGTTTGCATATAATTTGCAAAAATCTAAACAACGCTCTTTAAACCAAGATACCATTCGAACAATCTTTCTCAAAGGTGTAAGGGATGAATACCTTGACATTCTGAATGTAATGGGTAAAGGAAACATTTCAAATTTACCATTTGAAGAAATTGTGGAATTATGTCAAAAGTATTCTAGAGGAAGATCAAAAACTGGGAAAAGAGAAGTAAGCTCAAAGGCAGCAAAATCAGCTGCAGGAGGGATCACGAGAGCTGAGATAGGAAGTTTATTGGAAAACTTTAAAACAAACCTCTTAAGTACATTAGGAACACAAGTGGATGTTCTTAAGGCAAACAAGAAGAAAGAAGAACAAGAAAAATCCTTAGCAATCTTTTGTTCCAAGTGTAGGAAGAAACATCCATTAAGAGGGTGCCCTTTGGATAATATCCAGTATGTGGTCTTTGTACAGAAAATCATTCCACAGAAAATTGTCAAAAATTGAAAGAATTGCAAATGAATTCAATGGAAGAATTGCCAGGAATAGAAGGATTTTATTATGTAGCACCTCGAAGACCATGGAAACCTAGGATGCCTCAGCAAACTCCACAACAATTCCCTCAACAAAGTTACCTCTATCCACCTCAAAATATTTGGACTCCTCCAATGCCATGGCAAGCTTGGCCTCCACAACAATATCCACAACAACCTGCACAAGGTTGGAGAGGATATGGTTATGGGAATCAACCACCTCAGCAATATCAACAATACCAACAGCCCTTTTCATACCCACCATATCCTCCATCCATGCCATTTCCGCAACAAAATTCTGCATACCCTCCATCCATTCCATTTCCACAGCAGAATCCACCACCATTGTTGACACAACCACAACAGTTACAGTTACCATCAAATCAACCCAGACCAACACAATTGCCAGCCCAACCGGTGGCCAATCCAAATAACAAAGTGGACAAATCTGCATACACTGTAGAGGAAGCAGCATATTTTCCAACTTACTCTATTCT
>APFE031706178.1:111998-136457 GCA_000404065.3 Pinus taeda
TTTTATATAAGAAATATTATTAAAAAAAGTTGACCGAATTTTGGGGTTTATCGAACAAATTAACGAGGTGAAAAATTTTCCCATTTCGGTGGCCGAAATCCATGCACCAGAAAAATTCCAAATTGTTGCCTCGTTAGTGGCTGCCACTAGGCCTAGTTTGACCAAAACTTTGTCCACCAATATCTTCAATATACAAACTCATATTTGAGTGTCATTCATGCCATTGGAATTAGGACAATGAGCACTATGATTTGGCCTTGGTTTCCCTTCAATCCGATGACTTTGATTTTTGAGCTATTTTGAGCCACTTCTGAATGCTGAGCGTTTCTGGAGCCGCTTGGATCACAAGCAATTGGGCTCGAGTTCCTCATAGTTTAGTCTTGGGGTTTAGACAATGGATTTCAAGTTTGTCTCGAAGAAAGACTAAGAAACCAAAAAATGACGTCGTAAGAGCAATAAGGCATGAATCCAAGAATATGGTGAACAATTAGTCAACTCGGGGAAAATCATGCAAATGTCAAGGGAATTTCCCCTCTTGAAATATGGAATCCTCAAGGAGTTTTCTATGTTTTTATGATTATCGTAGTAGTTGGAAGGATAACATATATGGTTGGGAAGCTTATTTTGAGACATATCTAATGGTATATGGCACTCTCTCTAACTCCTCATGGTTGAGGAGAAATGATTTTTAGAATATTCACTATACATTCTACCAGTTGCACAAGCCAGTCTAGCTAGTGGACAAGTTGACCAAGCCAGTGTATAAGTTGGTCCAATCTAGACCCTGAATACCCTATAAATAGGTGCGAGAAGGAAAATTTCAAGTCATTAGCTCAAGCAAATTTGGATATGTTCAAACAATAAAAAAAAGGAGGAATTCTAATGTTCATACCTCATGAACCAAAAGTGAAGAGGAGCTAATCTGGAGAGACTTTATGGGGAAGGATTTTTGGCTTATTTTGGAATAATTTATGGCACAATTGTTGAAGGTTTCACTCCTATTTTAGGGCTTGTTGAGGCCAATTTTTGCTAATAAGGAGGACAAGTTCATAGATCATCTGTTCAGGAAAGTTATGTTGCTAAGAAGGTTGTGTTTGGAAACAAAGTGCTTATGTGAAGGATGAAGGAGAATTTTTCAGGAGGGAAGTTTTGATGTTGATAAATCAAGGAGTTGGTGCTTCCTCTCAGTTGGTGCTAATAAATCAGGGAGTTGGTGCTTCCTTTTAGTTGGTGTTGATAAACTAGGGAGTTGGTGCTCATAAATTAGGGAGTTGGTGCTTCCTTTTAGTTGGTGTTGATAAACCAAGGAGTTGGTGCTTCCTTTTAGTTGGTTTTGATAAGCTAGGGAGTTGGTATTGATAGATTTGAATGCACTCTTTATATATATTAAGAAAATAATAATGTGGTTTTCTCCCACTTTAGGTTTCCATGTAAAAATGTTTGTGATTTGTATATTTATGTACTTTGATTTATATATGTGGATGCATTTAAAAGTTTTTGAAGTTAAAAATTGTTAATACTGATTCACCCCACCTCTCAGTACTGCTGAATATTCGCACAATTGGTATCATAGTGGGTTACTTAAGAAACAATTTGACGACTATAAGATAGATCTCAGTAAGACTCATGGACAAGCAAGTCGAATACACCAAACATGGTCTATCATTTTTTGTTGGACAAAATTATGCCTTTTGGAGCATGAGGATGATATTTTTCTTACAAGCACAAGGAGTTGATATTTTGCAAGTTGTTCTAAATGAATACAAGGTACCATGATCTACTCTAATAGCTCGAGTTGGAAGAAGACTCCATAAAAGTAATTCAAAGGCTATGTATTCCATTCTAGGAGGGATGACAAGATCAGAATTTGACAAGGTTATGCCTTGTGAATGAATAAAGGAAATATGGGACAAGCTCAAGATGTGTACGAAGGAGATGAAAAGGTCAAAGGGGCCAAGATTCAAACTTATAAAGGATAGTTTGAACATCCAAAGATGAAGGAATATGAATACATTACAACTTAGTTTCTCATGGTTGATGAGATCATGAATACTATGAGAGGAATGGGAGAGAAAATCACAGATACAAACATAGTTCAAAAGATAATAGGATCTCTCTCAATGAGATTTGATTCTAAAATATCAGCTTTAGAAGAAAGACAAGATCGAGCTACGTTGAGTATGCATGAGCTACATGGAATTTTTATAGCATGAAATGAGGACAAAATAGGAAGATCCATCTAAAAGGGAAGCAACATTCAAGGTATCCAAGAAGACAAGGAAGAACAAGCAAAAGTAAAAAACAAGCTCTAACTGCAATGATGATTCAGATGATGAATAACAAGCCAACTTTCTAAGAAAGTTTAAAAGAGGGAATAACAAATATAAAGGTAAGATTCCTTCAAAATGGTTTAAATGTGGTAGAATTGGCCATTATGATTCTAAATGTTATTTTGTAGGGGGGTCAGATATTGATTAAGAATAAATTTATAAGAAAGAAAAGAAATATCAGAAAATAATCAAAGGAAAGAACAAGGGTAAATTCTTCAAGAAAATTCTCTATTCAGGCGAAGATGGTAGCTCATCTGATGGACATGATTATAGTGATCATGATTCCAATAGAGTGCTCTTCATGGCCTTAGATACTTAGAATGAAACTCCTGAAAACGATGAAGGCAATCATGAAGAAAAAGAAGGATAAGTGGAACTTGAGAAAAAATTGATTAGTGCCTTAAGTGATCATATAAGAACAAGGAATAAAAATCTCATTCTCAAGGAAGAGGTAGAGAAACTAAAAGAATGTTTACAAAGTCCCAACAAGAACTTTGAAGAGACCAAGCAAACTATTTTAAATATGAAATTACAATTAGAAGAGCGAGGGTGATTGAAGAAACACTAAAGAGACAGTTGGAAGAGAAGGAGAGAATCATTGGGAATATAGAAGTTGATATAGTCTTCTTGAGGAAGGAACTACTAGGAATCTAGAAGTTGAGATAGTCTTCTTGAGTAAGGAACTACATAAGAAGGATATACATCACAACTTTGACAATAGTACAAAAATACTGGATGAAATCATCAACAATCAGAAACCATTCAATGATAGGTCTGGACTAGGACATAAACAAAATAATAGTGATAGAAGTTCAAGCTCTATGATGATGGGAAATGAAGTAAAGGAAGGAAGATACATTGTTGTGTTCAAGGGTCCTATAAAAAGGAAGAATACAAGCAACTAAAGTAGAACATACAACAACTAGCAGTGAAGAAGATCATGGACTTAGAAGAACAACACCATCAAGAAGACCACTTACACTCATTTACATGAATATTTTTCTTGGAGTGTGTTATTCTTGTAATAATTTTGGGCACAAGGCTATAAAATTTAGAGCCTATGTATGGGGTAAAAGTATAATAAATAGCTATGAGAATCCCAAGAACTAGTATGAAGGCAATTATGGTAAAAAGCCTCGTGAGGTTTTTAATAGAAATTATAATTTTTTTGGCAATCTTAGTTATTAAACTGAGTGTTACAAATGAAAAAATTTTGGACATAATTCCATAAATTGTAGAAGCAATTTGATAGTTCCTTCAAGGGAAACAATGCAGGTTTTTGTCCATCATATGAGGGAAAAACCAAGATCTTAGAAAAAATAATTAAGAATATTTAAAGGTTGAGGAATGTGGGCTTGCTATACAAGACCAAAGAAAAATAAGTCAATGGTAAATTAATAGTGTATGCTCAAAGTATATGAAAAAAAAAAAAAAAAAAAAAAAAAAAAAAAAAAAAAAAAAAACCACATATTTTTAACATTTGGAAGAAAGAAAGAAGGACTATCAATTTGGATGAGGAAAAGACACACAATTACCCTTTAGAAGCAAGATGTGGTGGTGGAAGAATATTTTACTTGTTGAAGATATGAATCATAATATGCTAAGCGTTATCCAAATGTGTGATCAGGGACACACACTTTTATTCAATTCAAACGAATGTGAAATAAGGAAAAAAGGATGAGGGAAATTGGTTACAACAACAATAAGAACTCCAAGAAACATATACATCATAAATGAGATTGGAAATAAAATATGTTGTCTAGGAAAGGAAGATGAAAGTTGGCTTTGGCATAGGAGATTGGGGCTTATACACTTTGACAAACTTGTCAAGATCGGAAAGAAGGAAGCTATAAGGGATATGCCTAAAATTATGAAACTTTTAAATACTATGTGCAAGTATTATCAACATGGAAAACAAATAATATTTGAGTTCAAAACTAAGGAACATTCCATGACAAAACCATTGGAACTTGTACATACCAATTGTTGTGGGCCAATAAGAACAAGAGGACTAGAAGGTGAAAAATACTTCATGTTGCTTGTTGATGAATACACAAGGATGAGTTGGGTTTGTTTTGTTAAAAAGAAGTCGAAATCTTTTGAAAAATTTAGAATATTCAAGGAACTTCTTGAAAATGAAACTGATTTGAAAATAAAATGCTTGAGATATGATAATAGAGGAGAATTTACTTCAAATGAATTCAATAAAATAAAATGAAATATATGAGACAAGTATAACTTATAAGATGAAACTATTATCTCTATTTTTATTATCCTATATTTAAATAAAATATTTTTTTCCTAAGAAAAAAAAAAGAACATATTTTATTTATGGGAAAAATAAAATACATTGATGTAGATGCTTATAACATTCATATGGCATGTAGCGCAGAGAGTTTATCGCTATATATTCATTACATATCAGATCAAAGACCCTAAAAAAAATTGTTTAGAAATGTTCATTTATTTCTTGTCGTTGATCTTGTCTCCTGTAGAGTAGAATTAAAAAGCATCATAAAGAATCAAAAGCACCATTGATCCTCTTAATAGAAAACATCATAATTTTACTCCCTTTGGCCTCCATCTATTACTCAAAATCAGGACATCTCCTATGTGTGGAAATGATAAAATTTTCAAGGTATAAAATGTTCTTTCCTTTAACACAGAGCCATATGTAGGTGCTGTTGAATTTTGTAGATGTGGTTGATCTTCATAATTTATATTTGATCCCTTGTAATGGATAAAAAGTTTGTAAGACATGTTATTCATGTCATTTGATTATTTAGTCCTTGAAAAAATTATTGTAAGACATGTTCTTAATGGGTTTAAAAGAGAAATTTTGAAATTTGAATTTTGAATTTTTGGCTCCAAGATAGTCAAGTCGACCCCAATGAAGAGACACACTGATTCGCAAAGGGATAACTCTATATAAAGGCATTCGACCTCCTCTAAAAAGGATCTATTTGAACTCTTACAAGTAAGACAATTTTTGGGCATCTAAGCAGAAGGACAAGAAGGTCGAAAAGAAGGATGGAGATCTCATTCTCTCTAGCTTGCATGTGTGTTTCTAGAAAGTTTTTTTGCGCAACATGTTATGGGAAAAATATTCTGGGTAGGCTGAATTTTTGGGCACACTAGGAGTCTGAATTTCTAGGTTTACAGACTGTTTCTGGGAGGCCAAATTTTAGCCTAGGGGAGATAAGATAAAGGTGAGTTGCATGTTAGATTGGGAGGCTTGAATTGAGGGTTGTTGATCAGGTTTGACCATAAGCACTGTTAGTTAGTTTGACCTCATAGTTGACTAACAACATTAGATGTATCTCTTGTTGAATTGAAGGATTTCTCTAAGACACAGTTGTCAGGTTTTTCCCCTAAGTGGGTTTTCCCAAGGTAAATCTCGTGTTATCTTTGTGCATTTTGATCTATATTGTATTCTTATGGTTTTACGGTTGAAAATTTTAAGTTTAATTGCTTAATGATAAATTGGAATTGTTAAATTATTATATATATATATATTTATATAGAAAATTAGAAGTAATTATTAGTGTTTCAGAAATATGTGCTTGTATCTATTGCACTTGAAAAATCAACATGGTATCAGAGCCTTGGTGATGAAAAGGACATTGAGATCACTCTTGAAGAAGCTTTGGTAAGATACCACTCTTAAGGAAGATCTATATCTACAATCTATTTGCTTGTCCATGAATATGGGTTCCCATATGAAGGAAGAAGACAAATTAGAAGGAGACATAAACTTTAGAGCTTGGAAAACAAGGATTGATCTTCTTCTTGCAAAGGAAGATCTCTTAGGTATTGTGAAAGGCAAGCTCACTAAACTGGAAAAAGATGAAGAGAAATTAAAATTTGAGAAAGATGATATTACAACTATAAGTATCATTGTATACTTTGTAAGAGATCATTTGATCCTATATATCACAAATCTTGACTCTTCAAAGAAAATATATGATGCCCTAATTGGATTGTAAACTATCGACAATACTGGTCAAGTAATGAGTTTGAAGAATCAAGTGATGCTAGAATGACAAGGAACGATACTATAGCCTAATATTTTATGAGGATTTCTCAATTTATTGATGAAATCATTCCTCAAAAGGAACTAGTGACTACACCACTTAATGGTTTACATGAATAATGGGACTCATTCGCAGCAATAATATGTGTCAAAAAAGAAGCTCCAAAGTTTGATGAACTATGGACTGCATGCACTCAAGAAGAATCAAGGCTTATGTCAAGAAGGAGGATTCAAATATCTAAAGAAGGTGAGTCTCAAGTATATGCAACATGTTTCAAGAAGAGTGGAGGAAGAAATAAGTTTTGCTTTCAAAGAAGAAATGGAGGAAGAAGAAATGAAAGAAGAAGACATGAAGAAAGAAAATATTTTCCGCAAGAGAAGAGATACATTTGATCTCAATCTTTTGTGATTCATATTGATTTTTGCAAAAAAGAAAGAAAGAGAGACATGTCAAAAGTTCAATACTATCATTGTCACCAATTTGGTCATTATAGAAGCGATTGGCCCGAAACATCAAATGATAGAAAGAGGAAGGGAAAACAAAATGATATCACAAAATACTTGGATGAACTTCCAAATAAGCCTAAAAATAAAGATCCAAGTAATAAATAATTCTTCTATTTTTCTTCTCTTACTAGTTCTATTGTAGATAGTGAATACTTGTGGCTAATAGATAGTGGTGCCTCAAGGCACATGATGGGGGATCAAGGAAACCTCAAAAATTTGATGGAAATAATATTATCACAAAAGGTGGAACTTAGAGACAACAACAATTATGTAGTCAAAGGCATTGGGAAGACATCCATTAATCTAGAATCAAGTGATAGCGTTCATGTTAGCAACATAATTTATGTACCAGGTTTGAAGAAGAATTTGGTTTCTATTTAATGCTTGGAAGATAAAGGAGATAGAGTAGCATTTGTTGATGGAAAATTTCTTGTTTGGCCCAAAGGCTCTAGTATATATTCTGTTAGAGTGATTGGAGTTCATGAAGGAAGGTTGTCTAGACTTTTGAAACAAACTACTCAAGCACTTGTACATAATGATATTAATCCATGTGAGCTTTGGAATAGAATATATTCTCATCGTCGCTATAGATATTTTTCAACATGAAGTAGTATGTAAACGATGTACACTTGGGAAGAATTTCAAGAATCCTTCTCCAAACAATAAAAGTAGATATAGTCTATTACGATGTATGTGGTATGATGCCAATAAAATATATTAGAGGATCTTTATACTTGTTACCTTTGTTGATGATTTCTCCCACAAGATGTGGATTTACTTTATGAAGATGAAAGATGAATTCTTTGACAAGTTCCAGGAATTCAAGGTTGAAGTAGAAGACTGGAAGGGAAAGAAGATCAAGATCCTGAGATATGATAATGAAGGAGAATATATCTCCAAGGAGCTCATTGTCTTTTGTAAAGAAGTTGGGATTAATATGGAATTAATAGTCCGTTACAATCCACAACAAAATGGAGTTGCTAAAAGAAATAATAAAATAATTTATTGAAGAATCTGTGAAGGCAATGATGCACGATCAAGACTTGCCTAAGTTTCTATGGAGTGAAGCATGTATGACAACTGCCTACATTCAAAATAGAAGTCCTCATCAAATTTTTTAAGACAAGCCTTGTTGGGCCTTAGTTTTGGTCTTATTTTGCTCTAAGAAACTTACCTAACCATCTATTTATCATCCATTTTCACTTCATTCATTCCATTTTGATGTATATTTGATGTCCTTTCAGGTATTTAGCTTTAATTTGTCAATTTCTAAAGTTTTTATAAAAGTTTGATTTTAAGTGCAATTTTGGCAATTTCAGAAATTCTCGTAATCACTCCATGGTTGATATGGATGCAGGCCACTTGAGCACGAATGGGATACATGAGTGGAAATCTTGGGAACTAGGACCAAGCCACCTATGCTTGGTTCCAACAGAACGAGCTTTATTAGGCCTATTTGGAGCTAGTCAATCATGACTAGTCATCCAGAAATCCCATCTAAATAGGGCAGTTTTGAGATTCCATGATATTGGTCATATTTCTTGGGATGAGGGTAGTGAATTCGACTTGGATAGATGGATTAGAGTAGATGGGTTTGTTAGAGTGAGTATAGATCAGGTTGTTTCATGAGACTCCTTATTTAAGATCCACAACTTTGATGGCTCATACATTGACTTATGATACTTTTATGCTGTGATACTTTTGGTTTGAAGAATTAATTTGAAGACTTGTGCTATTCTCATTTTGCTGCTCAATGCTATGGATGTGTAATTGATTTAAGCTTCTGATATCACTTCTCAAGTGTGCAAGGCAAGGGTGGAGGGAACCCATTCCAAGCTAAGTACACTTCATGGTTAACTAGTTTTACTTCCTACAATTTGTTTAATGTAGAACTGGTTTTTCATAGCTTTATTTCAGATTGCTTTATGATTCATGAATGGCATTTGATTGCTTTAGTTGATAGCTGATTCATCACTTTATTAAATTGAAGAAACACAAGTGTTCAAGTTGAGCATCTCTTCTGCTGAAATGATGAATTACAACTAGTTTCTTTGGAATGCATGCAAGTGGTTTTTGTTATGATTTTGAGTATTGAGGTGAATAACTTATGATGAAATACCTTATGTGTCTCTTAAGTTAAGAGCTTCTTTCATTAACTTATCCATCTCAAATTCTTGATTTTAATCTCTGATTCATTAAGTAATAGTTGAGGCAAAGGTGGACTTCTTGAGTCAAGAACCATCTTAATGTTCTTCCTCTACTATAAACAAGTTGAATTAGAGTTATAAGATGTATTGCTTTTGAATAAATTATCTTTTGAGGTTTGATTATATCTGATCTTCATACATAGTGAACTTGCCTCAAAGCATAAACAACCCGGATTGATAATAAATAATTGTGTTAGTTTAGGTACATAAATTAGCCCAACATAGGGTATGTTCTGAGAGAGACAATGATGAGAGTGTCTATAAATCATTGGTCTCGCCAGCGTTGAGCTTAGATATTGTGGAGAGATAGAGATATTAGTCAAGGCCTTTCTATGTAAAAATGTTGGTTGATATGATGCTAAACAAATGGGTTACAATTTGATTCTTCTTATGAGAAATTCTTGAGATTGAGAATGACCAAATACATTATGAATACCTCCCTTGTTAAGAGGGAGTGTTGAAAAGTGTAACTAGGTTTGGTCTTCATAATGACATGTAATTGTGATTTTATGTAAAGAGACGTAAAGAAGAAAAATAAAATATTGTAATGCTTGCATCATGGGTTTCATGAGCAAGAGATTTTATTTTTTATTCAAGGCTCCCATTGAGAGCCTTTAGGAATTTTTCATCTAGTCATAAAATAATAAAAGAGTCATTGTCATGTAAAGAAGTTATGTTACACATAGTAAAGAGACACACTTGTCTATGTAAAATAACCCTGCAAGACCTTGTCCTAGCCCTCTCCAAGTCGTCCTACAACAAATGAAGAAACCTAGAAGATGATGTCTTCCCTCCTCCTTATGATTATGTCGTCCCAAAGGACATGAGGCAACGTGTATATATAGCCACACTCAGCCTCACTTAGAAGCAAGAAATTCGGTGAAGAATAAGTGCGAAGAAAAGGAATAGAAAATAGAAGCGAAGAACAAAGAAAGGATAGCGAAGGAAGGGATTCTTCTAGGGATTCCGATTTGGACTTGTATACTCTCCCACGTACGAAGGAACCAGGTCCGAATGCATAGAGATAAGGTCGAAGAAATTGTTGTTGCATTAAGGTGACCTTGTTTGGGTATAGGATCTCACAAGAAGAAGCCAAAGAGAAGTGTTATAGGTCTCTCTCTTGAAGATACTAATCAAGGATCCAATATTGTTCTATGGTTTTTGGAATAAGGTTAACCTGAGAGACCGAGATTCTCTAGGTAAGCCGAGAAGAGAAGTGAGGAAGAAAAGAGATCGAGATTCTCTAGGAAGCCGAGAAAAGGAGTTCAAGGCTCTAGAAGGAATCTGAGAAAGGGAAGAGGAAGAGCATCAAGGAAGCTAGTGACAAGTGTCTTGGGAGGAATCTGGAGTCAAGGGTCTTTGTCATGGCCTTGGTATTCGAAAATTGAATATCTATAAGAAGAATTTCTGATTTGGTTTTCCTCTCAAAGAGTGAGAGGTTTTGGCCCTAGCTGGCAAGCCTTCATACTGTGTTTCTTATCTTCTATTGTTCATTTGGTAATTGTCCTGATGAGAAGAACATAATAATAACATAAAGAGGAGAATATCATAATCCAAGAAGTAAAAGTATACCACAAGAAACTATCAAGAAGAAAAATATCTTGACAAATGATGCCATAGATTTTTCAACAGTTTGAAGTGCACAAATTGTTAACTGGAATGAAAGAAACTCTATATATACCTCGTTGGCATTAGTAAGATTTGCCTTGTTCTTGGAAGGTCACAGAAGGAGGTCAAATTATAGTTTCTTCAAGAGATGCAAGGCTAAAGTTGCAGGTTGGGTAGTAATGTTGTAGCTAGCAAGTTGAAGTTACAAAGTATAGCATTTTTGTGCAGATTCAAGGACTTGAAGAAGGGTTGAATTGGTACTGGGAGAAGGACTTGGCCTAGGGATTGGGCCTTTGTATCTCATTTGAATTATATTCTAAGAAGAGAAGAGTTTTTAGGTTTTCCCCTTGGAGGGTTTTTTCCCTGATTGAGAGCCTATATCTATGTCCTCTTTCGTTATTATTGCTTCTTGATATTGTTTGATGACCATATATAACTAAAGGAACATAAACAATATAACTAAGATTCACAAGAAAGTATCAAGGTTAAAGGAAATAAGTATAATAAGCTACCACTTTACATTTTCTAACCAATCGAAGAGGAAATTGATGTGAAAGGTTGATGGTCTAAACCTTGTCACAAGATTAAAGGAAAAGGATGGCTCTAGAATCCATAGGAAGGAAGAAAATATCAACATAATGAGATGCAAAGGAAATAGGGAGACATGCAACTATCTCCTTGAAGAAATAGTAGTTGATACACTTATGGAAACAAGCTAGAGAATTTGTGGTTAATAATTCCCAAATGAAAGGAAATATCCTCTATATTTGAGAGGGTGTAAAGGAGTTTCCTTGAATGCTTAAGAAGGATAAATGATTTATTTCCTAATAAAGAGGAAATAGGGATGTATTCTCTGGTTGAGAGGGAGTGATGATGAACACCACATTTGTATTCTCTCCTCCATGTGTCATGCACTTGACAAGGACTAACAACCATAAGTATAAGTGAAGGCCATGGAGATAGAATGGTGGAGGATTAGCTAAGCATATGTGGTTTCCTTAAGGATTGACAATCCAAGATAGGAAATGTACCAACACTCTTTGAGGATTGGACATGTATCCAAGACAAGAGTGGTTGAAAAGGATCGATATTATTTGAGGATTGAGAATCCAAGATAAGAATAGTCCTAAAAGGGCATACCTAGTGAACTCTTAAATGGGGTATGTGCCTAAAAGAGGTAGTGTGGTATCTCAGGTAAATCCTCCCAACATTGTACTCTTGTATAAGAAAGAGCTTGTCAAGTTAAGGCCATACTATGTTGACATTGTTGGTCATGATGTTGATGCTTAAATATGGCTTATCAATCTGACTCTTCTTATGAGAATATTTAAGTTTGAGAGTATCCATGTATTGAGTATGAATACCTCCCTATTTAAGAGGGAGCATTGGAGAATGTAACTAGTTTCAGTCTTTATAATTTGTGCCATTATGTATTTTATGTAAAAAATAAAATAAAAGAAAAATAAAATTTATTATTTTTTCTAAATAAGCCTGTTCTTCATGCCTCTAGGTTTTGAGTCAAAGAGTCAAAGTCTTATTTTGTACCTATTGTAAAAGGAAAGAAAATTTTAAATGTAATTTTTGGGACAAAAATCCCTCTAGATGCCAAGTCAACCTTGCCCCAGTGGACATGTCTATTCGCACCCCCTCTAAACTATATAAATAGAGGGAAGATGGAGCTTATTTGGACACACACTTGGAAGTATTTAGTCTGAAATATTGTAGAGACAAGGAAGAAGATAAGGAAGGCCAAAAGTTTGGAAGAAATAGTTTCTTCTTGGAGCTAGGTTTGTGGAAGATTTGTCTTCGTATACCTCTTATTGTTGGTTTCTTTATGATGAATCTATTGGAAGGAAGCAAGGAAGGCCTAACTTGGCATCTAGAGGTGGGAATTTTTGTGGTTAGGGGTCTTGGATATCTCATTTGATCGGATTCTATAACAAGAGAATTTTTTCGGGTTTTCCCCTTGGAGGGGTTTTGCCTTGGCTTGGAGACTATATCTTGTGTTCATTTTTTTTATTTGATCTTCATGTTATTGTTATGGTAATTGTTTGATGAAAGAATCAAGATAAGTATTAACTAAAATAAGCTAACATATTTCACAAGTAATTACTATTGTAAGGAAAATATAAATATATTACATACCTCACGATTTTTCAACACCAATGAGTAAGGTGTTGTGTATGATTGTTAATGATGAAGATGAAGTACTGAGCCTGGCCTTGATTCAATACATTCACAAAGGAGGGTCACAAAAAATGTGATGCAAGTCTTTACTCAATAGAGAATGAAGCTTCAACTCTCAGTACACCTACAGTTTGTCTTATGCATGTTCAGCAAGAGAACTCACCACAGGGACATGACACAGGGAGATAGTGTAATGTGTTTGGGGTTAACCCTTTGTGAATAAAAAAATAGACATAGATGTAGAGTTTAATTGTAGGAACTCTCATTAAGCGGAATAGGAGTGATCCATACCTTGATACCAATCAATTATATGTAATAGGGAGTTGGTTGCAGGTAGTGTTTTATCTTCTAGACAGGCCAGGAAAGAATTCTTTGATATCCCAAAGGCTGAAATAGTTCACAATACCTCCAAATTTGGTTGTGGCTTAACAACTACACTCCATAAATGCAAGCTCGAGGTAGCTCTTTTTACAAAGTATGTAACATTAAATTCTCAAGTTACCATATCAATGTGTTAATACCATATGGAGAGTATGTTCCAATCATGAGTTAAATACATGCCATGAGAAAAACTAAATTTCATGCTAAATAAATCTATACAAAGGTATCACCACCATCTCAATGTGCTTAAGTTATTATATGTTGTGTGCATTGTATTGTTTACAACCTATAACATGTACTAGAGTCATACCAATGTTAATACATCAGGAAGTGGTATTCTTAATTTAAATTACACATTAAATCAACTAGAATGTATCATTTTAATATGTGCTAAGTATCTCTTCATCAAATTCCAAGTATATAATATTTTCAATCAACTTATCATATCGACGTTTAAATGATGTTCTTCCACCTCATGCATATTTTTCAGTTTTAAACAGATTGATTAATACCATATGAAATGCATCACTTACATTATATATTCAAGTCTCACTCAATATCCTGTCAAATGTGTCTCAACCATATGTATTTTGTCGAGGATAGCATATTAACTATGTAATGCACTTTGTTATGTAAAGGTTGGGTTTGGTTTATTGTGATTAATACCATACAAAGTCTAATGTTTATTTGGGTTAACCACCCAAAACCTTTTGATCAATATACTTGTTATCTTGAAAAATTAAAATGAAAGCCTTTTTGAACCATAAACACACCCCATACCATTTGCAAGGAAAATCATTGGAATATTCTTTATAAAAACAACTTTTGCATCCCATAATTATTACATTATCAAATCCTTATATCACCTACTCATCATGAAGTATGATGTCAACCGCATTGTTATGCAGAATCTACGAATGTGGACAAAAGTATCTTCCCTAGGCCTGGTGGACTGACCTAGAACAACAAAAAGACAAAGGAACTAATGTTTTCCTTAAATTAAATAGATAATGAGATGAAGCCAACCTATAATATGCCGCATGCTTCATTCCTTCTTTGGCTTGAATTCTCCAATCCTAACTCCAAATGTTACTATTAGAACTCGCACAATCAGATAACACAAGCCAAGGATCCACGAAATCTATGCAGCATCATTTAATCACTTTATTCAATAGATCAACATGGTATTGAAATATATGAAACCATAACATCATATATAGGAAAACAAATAACTCTTTGCATTAATAGAAATGGAGTGAGTTACAACCAAAAATAGTTGTCGATCATGTAAAATAGATCCTCCAAGTTGACTTATCCTTTCCTTGTCACAAAGTGCACCTCTAATCACCCTAATGCATGGAAATAAATCTCTCACATCAGCAGAATAAGGGTAGAATCACTCTCCAAAATCCAACCCCTTGCCTATGGATGGCAATAAATATATAGATGAAGGAGGTAGTTCATGAATTCTTATCATTTTACCAATTAGGGCTTGAGATCCACTCTTGATGGGAGGATGAGATCAAGGGATAATGGATGAAAAATCCAAGGTAGGATATGATAGAATTCAAGACTTTTATCTAAGGTAAATGGTTACAATGGATCCTGGAAACTTATGAAAGAAGAGGATTCGAGATTCTCTCTCCTTTTCCCGAATTTCTAGAACCAATGTAGGTGCATAGTGGAGCAACCTGTAGGTGATCAACTCAATCCACAGTGGAGCAACCTGGTTTTCAATGTTGTCTAGTAGGATGCTAAGGAGAATTGGTCCTTAAAATGACTAAAAAGGGTGTTTTAAGGTAGAAACTTTGGGATTAGAATGAGTCATGCTTAAGGCTTTGTGCAAGGATGATGAGAAGGAGGTCAAAGGATGTTGATTGATCCAGTTGAAGGCCTATTGATCAAATGTGACAAAATGGCCTATAAAATATTTCCCCCTAAAGTTTAAAGCCATGAATGATAGTTGATGACTGAAGTGCTTTACCTTGTGACAAGTTAGGATCAAGAAAAACCAACGAGATCGTTACGATACATTTACATCATGACATCTTTGTTGAGGGAGGCATACCCATACTCAGCACATAAGCTAAAATTGCATGTACAATGATCAAAATACATGTCCATGGATGACTGATGGTGGACCCATGACTAGATGATTGTTTGTATGATCATAGCCATCATACATTGTGATCTTGTATTACTCCTGAAATTGCAGCCCGGATGGATGAACCTAGATTCGGAGTCTTCTATCTCATTCACACGACCAACCAATGTACAAGTCTAACCATGTGAATCAATGAGATAGAGTCGAACATGGTAGACACCATCTGATTATTGACTGATGATGTAAGATTTTAACATATGCAAGAGACCACCAATGATGTTAATGGCTCTCAAGTTACTCTAGTACAATCTATATGGTATGAATAAATTATTTGATGTCGAACACCACATGGAATCTTTCGGTCGAAGGCCAATGATGTAAACTTGTCGCCGAGAGAAAGGAATATTTCCATTGATGTATGCAAGAACCAAGGTCCCAAAGGGTGTTTCTAAGTCAACTTCCTTGATAATGAGTTGATTTCGACAGGAAGCGACCCCTTGCAGGAGGGCCTTGATGTATCCCCCATCAATGACATGAAACAGGTATGATGATTTGAGATAGAATGATGTTGATACGGAATTGGATCAGGAACGAGAGACATGGAATGAAGGCTTAAGAGTATTGTTGTGGATATTAACTAAATGAATTCTCTTAAACACAGTGGCAAAACTGAATGGAGTTGGAAGCTTTGAACCAACACCAAAAGTGGAGGCTTTGACACAGTATGATAAACCAAAAGACAAACAGATTTCCCAAACCAACAGCCATAGAGATGAAGAGAAAGAGTGTCGTTTTCAAGAGAGACTCACTTCCATTAGAAAAATGGAGTACCCTATTTTCCCAATTTCCCCAACCATACTAGTCAGTACATCTTTATTTTTTAACAAGCTTGACGTGGATAACATATGCTTGATCTATAAGTTCATCCTTCACATGAATCCCTTTGAGAATATTTAATGAACCCAGAGAAGGAGTGGTTCGGTCCCGTCATGGACGACAAGTCCATCATTGTTTGATGTTTTAATGATGCCAATGAAGGTAAAACTTAACATATTTTTCATCTTTAGAGAGTTTGGAAAATAGGTGGAAAAGAAAACTCCAAATGTTCATTTTCGTAGTTAGTCCCTTAGGTATGAAAAGGTAGAAAATAATACCCAAGGGAATCTCTTAGCCATGTTCAACTAAGGTATTCCTTTTTCGTAGCTAGTCTATCTCATTTCGAAAAAGGGTTAAACTTATACTAAGTAGACGTATTTTCATTTACTTTAAATAGTTTGAAAAGACAAGTGCTCAACAATGTTTTCATATTTTGGGAGTCTAAAAAGCGATGAAAGAGGACTCCAGGGGGTTCCTTTTTCATAAGTTTATGGAGTCCAAAAAAGTGATAAAATTATACTCCTTGGTCAAAAGAATTTGTTCAAAACATGGCAAAATCAATCAAATAGTTTTCGACCTGCTCAAAACATCACAAAAGGATTAAAAATACTTGTTTCATGGTAAAAATAGGTTGTTACTAAGTCAAAACATTAAATCAAAATAAAATAATGGAATAAACAACCATAAATATCCAAAATGACTATTTGCATTTACCATTTCACATTTACCTTCAACAGTCAGAGTTCTAAGTAGTTTTTTCCCTCGATCTTCTGTAGATGATCATGCTCAATCTGGTGGATCGTTTTCGGTGTCTTCACTTCCAGGTAGGAGCTAAGACCTTTCTCTTTCAATTCATGGTCCCATTTTATGATTCCATGCAATCTTTAGGTTTTTTTAGGACTCTGGGGTTCTAAAAATTTTCTCTAGGACCAACACAAGCCCAAGGAGTCGAGCACTTTGTTGCACCTAAGTCAAGATACACTGCATTCCGGGTTGCAACGCTTTGTCTCCTTATTTGGGGGTGAATTTGGTGCAAATCCCAAATTTGTTTGCAAGTTTCCCTTCAAATTTTCTTATTTTTGTCACATGAAAAGGATCCTCATGAGTCTCCATTTGATGTTTCATCTCTTCATTAGTATAAAATGGCTTTCATCTTGGGAGAAAGAGAACATGAAGAACAAGATTTAAATGTAGATAATGATCCTGCTGCCATCAAGGCACTAAAGGATTGTGGATTGTTGAAATTCTTTTGGCTTCTTGGTACAAGGCAATAGATGGAGCTACTAGAATATCTTGCTCATGCATGGGATTTGCAAGCACAAACATTCCGATTTCGAGAACATATTCTCGAGATCATAGTAGATGACATAAATTTTCTAACCAATTTATCTAGGAGAGGTGACCCCATCTCTCTCCTAGGTGGGAGAAGGGGTGGATAAACAATGAAAGACTATATCATTACTTACTGCAGATCTCGATCCAAACCAACTAGAGATGGAAAGGTCAGTATAAAATGTGTAATCAATTTTCCCTTAAGAATGATCTTGTTCATTATTTCCAGATTGGCGGGTAGCTCAACGCTACATGTGGCTAGCAGATCATACATGCAGTATAGTGTGGAGTGCCTAGAGCCAACAGTCTTCAACTGGAGTGAGGGGATATTGGTAAATATGAAAGAAAATATTACTAAAGAAAGAGAGGGAAAGTTGAAAAACTTTGGATATAGTTCCATCTTAGTCCCTTTTGACCTAGAACGAATTCCACTACTTCAGCCTCAGCAGATTACGCTTGAGCCCATTGATCCGAGGGTACCACAGATGAGGAGGGGGATAGATCATATGTCCTAACATGCAGGTCCATCAGTGATCAACTTCTCACCATCCTTCTTTGGGTGGTTGCACAGACAATTCATTAAGGTCAATGATTATTCATATGCAGGGATATATTTCTGCGATGACGTTGATCTCGTGCTTCAATAGGGTGAGCATTGGGATGTTATAGGTAAGATATTTCGATCATTTGAATTTTTGAAAGTTTTACAAAAAAAAAAATGTGTTTTTTATGTTTTCCAAGACTTAAACTATTGATTTGTCATGCAAATATTGGGCTTGTTTGACCAATAAGTGCTTCATATCTCTGTCGTGTAGGAGAACAACCACAAGTAGCAGTAGAACCATCACAGGTTATTGTAGTAGGATGGCATGCACTAAGGGATCTAAATGTAGCTAAGATCCTAACTGAAATGGAGTTCCACATGGAGGGGTTGACTCACGGGATAGATGAGACCGCAATCAACCAAGTTACGCTGTGACTTCAACAACACGCCATAGAAGTGCCTAGCCATATTGGTCAGCTACTGCACAAGATAGCTCGTGCAGTGGCTTGTTAACATGAGCACTTTGATTAGTCTACTTAGATATTTGCATGTAGTTTTGTATATGGGTCATGTGGCCATAGGTGTCTTGGGAACAAATTTTGTAAAACCAAACTTTATAAATAAATAAATAATATATATATATATATATATATATATATATATATATATTAGATATAATAATATAGATATATATATATAGATATATATATATATCTTTAGTGTTTTGTGTTCCTATTATAGTTTCAATGATGTGATGTGTATTGGAATTTATTTACATTCGTTTCAAATGTCTATCTAAAACGTGATTAGCAAGCACATCTATCAATATATTTAGATTTCTAGAAATGTGTTCATATTGTATGAAATTGAAATGTCGTTATAGAAGGAAAACCCTTAAAAACATACACAAGATGGTAGGACTTCTAACCAAATAGTCATTAGAAAGTTGCAGTACCACAAGTTGTGAGTCAAGTTTGATGACTAAACGGTAGATACCATGTGAAATAGCGTCAGATAGTAGCTTGACTACTGTGCTATACTCAGTGATATTTTTGGTAGAGCGACCAATAGAAATCCCTTGCAGACTCACCAACTCACCATTTGGAGCAAAGATAGCCCAAGCTGTGGAGGATAGGTTCTGAGTACTATGACTAATACCATCATCCTGACCAAAATACAATTCAAGGGACGCAGACATATGCAAACCAAACATAAAAAGAATCAACATAAACCTTAGGAAACTCTAAATAGACACATCGTAAACACACTTAACACACCTATAGGTAGTATGTACACAGTTTTACTACACATGAGATCAAGCATAGTATTTTTTAAGGTACAACCCATTACTAGGTTGCACCGGTGGAATCCCATCAAAACAAACTAACTCATAGGCCCCTTTTTCAAGGACACACTTGAAAATATATGGACCTGACCACATAGGTTGGAACTTCCCTGAGCCTAACTTATCAGATTCTTGGTCATATAAGAACAAGGTCTCCTTCTGAGAAGACACAAGGCTTGATAGTTTTGTTGTATTGTGCCTTGATACATATTTTATGAGATTCATTAGCTATAGAGGCATCGTGCCATGTTTCATCTAATCAGGTCAGTTGTAAAAAGCGTTCCTCTTAGACAAAAGTGGAAAGAAGAATTTCGAGAGCTAGTTTCAGTGATGGAATCTCACATTAGATTGGAAGGATATCTTCCATAACATAAACCAACTAAAAGGTTGAAAAACCAATCGCAATCCTCACTAAGGTTCAGTATACCCACAAGGAATAATAAAGGAGAAAATGCTAGTGCAATTTATGGACCCCTACCATATGTTGAAGCATAGTTTTGAGAACTTTATTGATAGCCTCAACTTTTCCATTAGCTTGAGGATAGTAGGGAGTGGAAATTTCATGGGAAAGTCTCAGCTTATCAGTTAGTTTGGTCATCATATGATTCTGGAAATGCTTTCCGTGATCTGTAACTATGGCTCGCGGAACACAAAATCGTGCGATAATGTGATTGAAAAATATGTATTTGTTTCGCCAATGTTGTTAAATGTATGCATTGCCTTGGCCCACTTAGTAAAATAGTCTACTGTGACAATGATATAACCATGCCCCCTAGCCAAGTGAGGGTTACATGTCATGAATTCGATACCTCATTTCGCAAATAGTTCGACGGCGATAACAACATACAATGGACCAGGTGGAGCACGGGTCTCACGATCATAAATTTGGCATGCATGACACTTCTAGATAGCGATAATATAGTCTCGAAAAATGGTAAGCCAAAAGTAACCAACGCATAAGATATTTTGTGCAGTAGCATAACCAGATAAGTGACCGTCACATGCCTTCAATTGTCATTCATTGAGCACTTTCCTGACCTCCTCATTCAAGACGCACCTTCGTAAAATCGTAGCCAGATAAGTGACGGCCACATGCCCTCGAGTGTTATTCATTGAGAACTTTCTCGACCTCCTCATTCATGATGCACCTTCATAAAATCATATCAATACCACGTCGATAAAGAGTGTCGCCAATGATGATGTAATTCTTAGCTTGGTATCGAATACGTCACTGCTCAGAGCGAGAGGTATCAAACTAGAAATTCTAGGTTTGGAGATAAATCAGAATGTCTCCATATCATGGGTAAGATGACGAAATCAAAAACAATGACTCATCAGGGATAGAATCGTCAGATTTTGATTCTGAATCAGGGGAAGGAAGGTCACACATAAGCTCAACGAAAATATATGACTACGCCAATTTGTTATGTGGAATATATGAATGCGAATAGAAGTATATTCCCTAGGCCTTGTAGATTGGTCTAGAACAACAGAAAGACCAAGGAACTAATGTTTTCCGTAAAGCAAATAGATAACAAGATGAAACCTACCTGGAATTTCCCGGATGCTTCGCTCCTTCTTTGGCTTGAATGCTAAAATCCTAGCTCGAAATGATATTATTAGAACCTACATAGTCAGATAACACAAGCCAAGGGTCCACGAAATCTATGCATCATCATCTAATCACTTAATTCAATAGATCAACATGGTATTGAAATATATGAAACCATAACATCATATATATTTTCATTAATAGAAATAGAGTGAGTTACAACCAAAAATAGGTGTTGATCCTGTAAAAGAGCTCCTCCAAGTTGACTTGTCCTTTCCTTGTCGCAAAGTGCACCTATGATCATCCTAATGTATTGAAATATATCTCTCACATCAGCAACATAAGGGTAGAATCAATCTCTAAATCCAACCCCTTGTCTATGGATGGCAGTAAATATATAGGTGAAGGAGGTAGTTCATGAGTTCTTATCCTTTTACCAATTAGGGCTTGAGATCCACTCCTGATGGGAGGATGATATCAAGGGATAAGGGATGAAAACTCCAATGTAGGATAGGATAGGATTCGAGACTTTTATCTGAGGTAAATGATTACAACAGATCTTGAAGCTTCTGGAAGAAGAATCTTCAGGATTCTCTCTCTTTTACTCGAATTTCTAGAACCAATGCAAGTGCATAGTGGACAAACCTATAGGTGATCAACTCAGTCCACAGTGGAGCAACCTGGTTTTCAATGCTGCCACGTAGGAGTTCAGGGAGTGTTGATCCTTAAAATCACTAAAACAAGGTGTTTTCAGATAGAAACATTCGGATTAGAATGAGTCATGCTTAGGGATTTGTGAAAGGATCATGAGAAGGAGGTTAAAGGATGTTGATTGATCCACTTGAAGGCCAATTGACCATATGTGACAAAATGGCCTACAAGACTTATCAAAAAATTTATTGAATTTTCATGATGCACACTGCAATCAAATATCCCCTTATGGAACCCTTTATTCATAAAAGAATAAAACAACATATTTTCTTGATCTCCTTAACACACTTGGGGAGATGGGAACCCACCTACCATTTCAATTTGAATTTTTTCGTTGAACTTACGGTTTTTCTTTTTTCTTTTTTCTTTTTCTTTTTTTTTTCTTCTTCAGAAGAGGACTAATTTTTTTTTTCCATAATCATTTGTTTTTTTTATAAGTTAGTGTGTCAACACATACTTGAAGGCATGAAAAAATAGGCATGGCTCGCTCTAGTCACTAAATAAGTGGCATCATTTCCCACCTCCATGTGTATGTCATCTTCTCAATCTTAAAGCTCACAAAGAGTCTTCTTATTGAAGTTCATGTATTTGGATGCTCTATTGTCAACATACCACCATATACCAAAATTATTGTTAGTGGATATCTCAATTCTAGATGTAACTCATACTTGACGCACAATGGTCCATTTAGACACTTGAAACACTTCACAAGACAATTATTTTTCCACTAGTTCAAATAACCTTATTCTTCCTCCTTTCCCTTGCAACCCCTCTTAAGTCCTCCTTCATTACCTCCTCTCTTCATCTTCCCGATGATATCCAAGCTTTAACTCTCCTCCACACTCACTGAAATGAATTCCAATTCCCTCTCCACTTAGATAAGATCATCCCAAAGCTTCTCAAAATTGGGAAGATTCCCCCTAAATGAATGAATCCCAAAATGAGAACCCATTTAAAGCATCAACTCCTCATCTCCCAACTTATTTTTGATAGTTTCATGTTGATCTAAAATCTTGATTCTCTTCATCCAGTCATTGACCATTATTTCTATGTCACTAATGCATGTCATTGTGAGCTTTCTCCTCAAAAACATCTTCCAAGAGATATTCGCATTCTAGTACAATGTAACTAAGACGTCACACATGTGATTTATCGATTTTTTCTTTGCTATGTATGTAGTCAAAAGGTACTTCACTAAATCAAATATGATTTACTTTTATTTTCCCACATTTTTGTCATGCTTAGACAACTATGTAGGATATTTATGGGTAATGATGAATCAACACGGGACAATCTCACATACCAAGACTTATTAATTCTATAAACGTTAAATGTATACTTAAACATAAATATCAACCATGAAAGAAGCCTGATATTCAAACTATCCTAGGTGAAAATAATCATTTCTCAAGTCAAAATCAACCTTTCAGTCACCAAAAGAAACTGGCCATATCACCCAACACCCTATCTCAATTCTCTGTGCCTCTCATAGGCATAGATAAGCTTCAATTACTAAATCTTGGGCATCGCACTCGTTGAGATACTTTAACAATTACTTATCGTAAGTAATATCCCTTTCAATCCATAGAAACCCTAAAATATTTCAGATTCTCCACTCTAATACAATCTTAAATTTTTAACTCATGGTTTAGATATGCAGTCAAAAAATTATTTCCTATAGTTACAAATTAAAATTCTAGGAACCAACTATTGAAGGTCCTTGTGCCTCTCATGAGCACAGATAGGATTCAATCACTGAAGCTTTGGCATCACACTTGTTGAGACACTTTGAAAATTCGCTCTCATAAGTAGTAGCCCTTTCCATCCATAAAAACCAAAAAGATTTTAGATTCTCCACTCTAATACTGTTATGAAACCAGCTCAAAAAAAGAAAGAAAAGATAAATCAACACCTTAGAATTCAGCCTCTTCGAGGGGGCAACCTCCTTTACATTACATAAATGAACAAATTCTTAGATGATACAAATGACAAAACCTCCTTTCTATATATAGGAGTCTAAGGAGTCACAATATAACCCAGCCGACCTAACAATAATAATATAAAGCCACAAACATAACAATAGAGGGATTCTATGGGGCACAGTAATAACAATATGGGGGCAATAGGGGCACAACAATATTAATAAGGGGTACAACTACCATAGTAATGGGGTAATCACTAGTATTATAGGGACCCAACATGCCCCTCTCCTTCAAAAAAGTGTTGTCCTCAACGCTTGAGTAGTTCTGGATACTTCTGCATAAATTCTCATCCTCCCTTGATCTTCGGATAAGTTCTTCCACTTGATAAGATATCTCTGAAATTGCTCGAATTTCGGTAGCTGCCGAGTTCTTGTTTCTGTGACTGCTTTCGGTTCCAATATAATTTTTCCTTCCTCGTCAAGTTCTGGCAATATTGTTTGAACTGGGAGATTGTCGCCTATAACCTTCTTTAAACATGAAACATGGAAAAACTGGGTGCAATCGAGAAGCTGCAGGAAGCTCCAATTTGTATGCCATAGTACCAATCTTTTGCAACACCTTGTACGGACCATAATACTTTGGTGATAATTTATTATCCTTCTTAGCTTGCTTGAGGGAATTTGCTTATATGGTTGTAGCCGTAGAAATACCAAATCACCTACAACAAAACTTCTTTCGCTACGATGTTGATCTGCCTGTTGTTTCATTCTATTCTGTGCCAACACGAGGTTATCCTTTAAGAGTTGGAGGACTTGTTGTT